>CAUYQG010185589.1:0-58797 GCA_963574415.1 Tarsius wallacei
TTGTTTTGCTGATTTTTTTCTATGATATTTTTGTCCTTTATATCCCATATTTGTGGTTTTACTTTGGTGATTTGGATTCTTCTGCTGAAGTTAGGGTTTTGGTGGTCTTGTCTTTTCAGCTCCCTTAGGTGATTTGTTAGGTTGTTAACTTGTGATCTTTTTATTTTCTTGATGTGTGTGCGTAGAGTTTTAAATTCCCCTCTTAGTAATGTTTTCATTCTTTCTCAGAGTTTGGTAAGATGTGTCTTTGTTTTCATTTGCTTACAGGAACCTTTAATTTCTGTTTTAATTTTTCTGTTGATCCAGGAGTTGTTCAACATCATGCTGTTTAGTGTCCATATCTTTGCATATTTTGGGGGAATCTTGGTGGTGGTATTAATTTTTAATCCACTGTTGTCTGAGAAGATAAATGGTAGTATTTCTGATTTATGAAATTTGTTTATGCTTGATTTATGGCCAAGGATGTGGCTCATCTTGGAGTACTTAACAAGAAATGTAATGTTTCTTCATTGCTCTTATTCAAGCTCCAACATTCTTGCAATGACACACAAAAACATGCAACAGTAATGAACGCAACTTAGCAAGATACCACCACATGTCAACATGAACACAGTTATGAGACACTGATATATCAAGGTGAAGCCTTCCAAGTTGTTTGTATAACGCTGCAAATGTAAGCACATGGTGGCAAGTTCGCAAACTTAATTGTCAGACTTCATAAAGTATTTTCCAAAAAGGTTGGATAAATTTTCAACCATACCAACTGAATATAACATTGTCTCACCAAATAATTCAAAGTCCAGAACATACATATACACATGTATTTTAAGTTGATAATAGAATTTCAATTATTATATTTATTTCTTTGATTTAAGATTAGGATTATAGGCTACTGATATTTTTTCTTGAGTCCTCTGTTCAAATGCCTTGCCAATTTTTGATTTAGATGTTATTTTTATTATTTATACTATTTCTGTGTATATAAACGATATAACCCTTTCATTTGCCATATTTGTTGGAAATTATACTTCAGCTTCTTCTAAGAATACTTTACATAAAATAAAATGTACTTCAAATACTAAAATTTTAAGTATAATGTTAGATAAGTTCTGGTAATGGTCAGCTGTGTAACCTTCACAACAATCAATACTGTCTTCACATGAATACCGCTCTGTCTTGAATGCTATAACTTTATAGTAGGTCTTAAAATCTGGTATTTTAAATCTTTCAAATTTGATTTTTCAAAATTATGTTTGGCTTTTAAAGTCCTTTGCATTTCATACAAATTCTAGAATCAACTTTTCAATTTCTACAATGCAAAAGCCTACTAGATATTTGATTGGAATTGCATTGCCTCTATAGATGCATTTCGGTAGAATTGACATGTTAACATTATTAGGTCTTCTATGTCAAGAACAAGGTCTAGTTCCCCATTTATTTAAATATTCTTAAATTGTTCTAAATTGTGTTTTTTAGTTTTCAGTATGTAAACTAACATGTTTTGTTAAATATATATCTAATTATTTTATATGTTCATGCTATCAAAAATATTATTTTAGGGGGAACACATCAGTCTTTTACTGTGAAATATAATGTCAGCTGTAGAATTTTTATAGATGTCACCAGATTGAGGAAGTTCCCTAGTTTGCTGAGATTTTTTTTCATTAGATTATTAAATCTTTAAAAATGCCTTTATGCATTTATTTTTTTAAACGTTTACCCAAATTTATCACCTGCATGTTCTACATAACTGTCTTTTTTCATCATTAATAGACCAATTATTTTCTTTTGAATTATTATTTATGTTTAGTGTCTGGGATGCATCCTTTATATACTATTTTTGTCTGCTCATATAGTGAATTATATGTTGATTTTCACAAAGTTGCAATAACACTGCATGGGATAAGTCCCACTTGGTCATAAGATATAATCATTTTACTACATGTAGTATTTATTGTTAAATGAATCTATTTGCTTATGATCATAAGCAATATTGATGTGTACTTTTCATTTCTTGTAATAACTTTTCCTGGTTTTGGAATTCAGAAATATGGACCTCATAAAATGAGTTGAGAAGCGTTCCTCTCTCTGCAATTTTTTTGAAGAATTTGTATGTAATTGGTATTATTAGTTCCTTAAGTATTAGGGAAAATTAACCAGTGGAGTCATCTGGGTCTGAAGTTTTCTTGGTGGGAGAGTTTTAACTAAGAATTCAATTTTTAATTGATGTAAGGATATTCTGGTTATCTAGTTTTTCAGTGTAAGTCTTGTTAGTTTGCATCTTTCAAAGTTATTGTATTTACTACTATAAAGTTATTTATAACATTTTAAAATTATACCTTTAATGCCTGTTGGCTATGTAGTGATACCTGCTCTTTCTTATTGGATTTACATAATTTGTGCCTTCTTTTTTTTCAATATGTCTAGAGTTTTATGGATAACATTGATCTTTTCAAAGAATTGCGTTTTTAAATGTAATTTCTGCTCTTATTTTTCATTTTTGTACTTACTTTTGGTTTACTTTTTTACTAGTTTTCAAGGTAGAAGCTTAAATCATTGATTTGAGATCTTTCCAACTTTCCAATGTAAACATTAAAGTATAAATTTCTCTCTAAGTACTACTTTTGCTGCATCATACAAACTTTGATATATTGTATCTCATTTTCATTCAGGTGAAGGTATTCTCTAATTTCTCTTGTGGTTTTTCTTTGCTTGTTAATTATGTAGAAGCATATTGTTAAATTTCCATATAAGAGTCATTTTGGTGACTGTTCCATCTGTACTTGAAAAGAAGCTGCTGTTGCAGTATGGATAATTCTTTTAAGTATCAATAGGATCAGGTTAGTTGACGATGTCATTCAAGTCTTCTATATTTTTTAAATTTTATATCTACTTGTTCTATCAATTATCTGAGAAAAGAGTATAATACCTCTGTCTATCGTAGTGGACTTGTCTATCTCTCTTTTCACTTCTGTTAGTTTCTGCTTTGTGTGTTTTGTAGCTCTGTTATTTGGTGAATGAAAATTTAGGATTGTCATGTTCTTTTCTTGATGAAATGATTATGTTATCATTATGAAATATTCTCCTTTGCCCCTAATATTCCCTTGCTCTGAAATCTACTTTGTGTGATATTGATATAGTTATTCTAGCCTTATTTTAATTTGTGCTTTATGGTATATCTTTTTTCATCCTTTTTACTTTACTACCTTACATTTAACATATGTTTCTTCAGGCCAGCACATACCTGTGTCTTGTTTCGCTTATCCCATTTGATATGTTGTTTTTTCTACTTTGTACAATTATGTTCAAAAACATTTAAGTAGGAGAAAAGAAAACTTTTATGTTTATGTAAATATTTATCATTTTGCTGATTATAAAATTCTAGGTTGACACTCTTTTATCAGTATCTTAAATATTTATGCCTTACCATATTCTGACTTGCATAATTTCTGAACATCGTGTCTTTTTTTATCCTTCTTTTGAGTGTCATTTGATCACTGTTGTTCAGCAATATGATTATAATTATAGGTTTCATGAAAAGTGGAAAATTTTTCAGTCATCATTTTTTTCGATTTTTTTTGCTCCCCCATTCCTTCTTCTGGAACTCCAATTAAATATATATAGCATTTATTATATTATCACATCCATCTGTTCACTTTTTCTAATCTTTTTTATTTTTGTATGATTCATTTTAGATCACTAATTTTTCCTTTGGAATGTTTAATCTGCTCTTAATCCCAATTTAAATAACATAATTTTATTTCAGATATTGCATTTTTAATTTCTAGAAATTCTACTCAAATCTTTTTACCTGTATTCTTTTTACCTTTATGTTCATGTTTTGCAATCTTAAACATCTTGAGTGTATTTGTAATAGCATTTTTACTGTCCCTGTTAATTCTATAATTTGAAGTATTTTTATATATTTCTATTGATTTTTTTGTGATTATGCTCATAGTTTTCTTACAAAAGAAGATGTTGATTTGAATTTTATGTTTTGGTACTGGAATTTGTTTCATTCTTGGAAAAAATGTTGAACTTTTTAAAGGGATGCAGTTTTTACTTGAAATCAGTTTCATCTTTTTGAGGATTACTCTTGGAATTTTAATTGGGGTCCAGAGAGACCTTTTTCTAGGTCTAATCTGCCTCCACAATTAAGGCATCTGGTGATATGTATGTGAGTAGGGCTTTCCACTATGGCTGGTAGGAATGCATACTATATCCTACCTGGTGTATGTTACAAAGATTTTTCCACCTACTATATTCTGGTGGTTGGTTCTTTTCTTGTCTTCAGATTATTTCCTCCCATGCATGCACAAGCCAGTGCTCAAAGACTTGAGAGGGCTCCTCTGCAAATCTCCAGAATCCTGTGTGTGTGTGTGTGTGTGTGTGTGTGTGTGTGTGTGTGTGTACAGCACTCTTCTCTCTGGTATTTGAATAACAAATGACAGTTGCCTTGGTCTCCTCCAATTCTGAATTCTGTTTCTTCAATTTAGAGAGACTACTGGTCTCTCCTGGAGTTTCCTTTCCATGTGTCTCAACCTGGAAACTCTTATCAGGCAGGAAGTGCAACAATCATAAGTTCCTTCTCATTTTGCTTCTTTTTCCACAAATAATTGCCCTATTCTGTCTCTTGTCCAATGCCTGAAAACCATCAGTGCATATATTTTGCTCAATCCTCTCTGTATTTAAGGCAGGAGATTTAATGTAGTCTCTGCTACTCCATCATGGACAACAATACTAATGCATTTTTTAATGAGTCAATGTTGTTAAAGTATAGTCTTCTATAATATACTCTCATTTATTCTAATTTATTGATTTATGCCAATTAATACATGTTTTTATCTTTTCCACCTTTCTGTAGCTAGGACTCCTCTCTTACTTATAAAATTGTATTTGTGCCTTTTCTTTTTTCTTCGTTAATCTTTTCAAAATTCTGCACAATTTTTTAGATTTTTTCAATAAAACAACTTTGCTTTCTTTGATCCTCTTTATTATTTGTTTGCTTTCTATTTACTTTATTTTTCTGTTATTGTTACCATCTTTCTACTACTATTATTATCTCCTTCAACTAATTTTGCTATTGTCCTTCTTTCTTCTTTGAGTTTATTCTATTGTTCCTTTCTACCTTCTTAATTGAAACTTATTAATGTCTGCCTTTATTCTTTTTGTAATATAGGCATTTAAGACTATCAGTTTCTCTTCATGTAGAGCTTTCACTGCATCCTAAAAGTTTTAACATGCTATTTTGTCATTATCACCCAATTTTAAGTGTTTTTAACATTCCATTATAATATCTTCTTTGATCCTGAATATGTGTTTTTTAAAAGGTCCACATGTATAAGAATTTAAATTATTTATTTTTATATTATTCATAACTTATTAATTTTAATTATTTCATTTGTATTTATTTTATTCTTATTAGTAACATCTAATTTAATTGTACTATGGATGAGGATATTGACCATATGATACCTATTCTTCAAAATTTGTTAAGACTTGCTTTATGGCCCTGCACAAGATCAATATTTTGATAAAATGTGTGCTTGAGAAAACTTTAGGTTTTTGAATTGCACAATGAGATTTTTACTGTTGGTAGAGTTAAAGAGACCATAATATTTATTAAACCATTCCTTTGTTGTTTTCTCATTGACCAATGGTCAGAAAGTTATGTTTATTGCCATAATTTGATAATATTAGCCTACATCTTTTCAGATTTCTATGTTTTTCTACCTTCATTTAACATTTCCAAGCCATTTGGAATTTATTTTTATATAAAGCATAGATTTAAAATCTAAGTTTTAAATTTTTATATACTTGAGTTATGTATTAAAATTACTTAATTGGTAGTTATGTCTTAATGATTTGTAATGTCACCTTTAATATAAACTAATTCTTAAATATGTTTTGGTAGATATCTGGGTTATCTATTCTAATCCATTGATATTTCTCATATTAATACCATACTCTTCTCTTTATTTTACCTTTATAGTAATTCATTTTAGCACCTAGTGAGAAAAATCCTATCTTGTTATTCTTACTTTTTAAAATGGTATGAACCATTAATTTTAGTTTATTCCCATAGATGAAATATAGAATGACTGTCAAGTTCAAAAATTCATGCTGAGATTGATAAATTAATTAGGTACAATTACATGAACAAACCTTGACCATATTATGTTACTTCTTTGTCATTTTATCACTATAGCAATAACACAGAGCCTATTTTGATCTTGTAAAAGATGTTCTTTAATGACTAAAAACTATAAATTTTATCTCAGATTTATATCTTCCTCACCATTTCCCCTGTAACAGTCTTCATTCTTCATAACCTAGAAAGTGTTATAGAACGTGTTCAATTGGAACACTAATGTAGAGAAAAGTTTATTGATAAAAATATTTCTTCTATCAAACATGTTTGCAAGAGTCTGGGCTAAATGATATTAAATAGGCTGTTTATCATTGGAATTTCTTTGAAACTTTAATTTGCTGCTGAACATATTATTGAGGCTACCCAATAAAGGAATAAAGTAAGTTGCAGTTCACAAACTTTTGGCCTGACAATCAGGGTTCTCTGTAATCTTAACCTAATGTCATAAGGATGCTGTGAGACATAAGTGAGTTAAAACATATAAAGCGTTTTACTGAAGATTTTTGCATCTATGTTCATCAGAGATATTGGCCTGTAGTTGTTTTTGTTTTGTTTTGTTTTTTCTTTTATTCTCCCTTGCCACGCATTTGTCTGGCTTTGATATCAGGGCAATGCTGACCTCATAAAGTCAGTTTGGAAGTGTTCCCTCTAATTCTAACTTCTGGAAGAGTTTAGGAATGATTGGTATTAATTCTTTAAATATTTGGTGGAATTTAGCCATGAAGCCATCTGGTCCAGTGCTCTTCTTTATTGGGAGACTTTTAATTACTGATTCAATCTTTCTGTATATTGTTTATCTGTCAAGCTTTCTGCTGCTTATTGATTCAATCCTGGTAGGTTGTATATTTCTAGGAATTTATCAGTTTCCTCTTGGTTATCCAAATTGTTCATAACAGTCTATATGATCCTTTTTTTGTTTCTGAGCCATCCATTGTAATATCTCCATTTTTATTTCTCCTTTTATTTATTTATCTTTTTTTCTTAGTCTAATTAAGGGCTTATTGATTTTGTATATTTTAAAAAATATTAATTTTGTTCATTTTTTTCTACTTTTTTGTATTCTTTGGTTTATTTTTGTACTGATCTTTATTATTTCCTTCCTTCTACTAACATTGGGTTTATTATTTCCTTTCTTCTGCTAACTTTTGGGGTGTAATGTTAAGTTTTTTCTATTTGAAATATTTCTTCTTTTTTAATGTAGGCATGTACCAGTATACAACTCTTTCCAAAAACTACTTTTGCTGCATCCTTAAGGTTTTGATATGTTATGTTTTCATTTTTGTTTGTATTAAGATATTTTTAATTTCCCTTTTGATTTCTTATTTGATGAATTGGTTATTCAGGAATATTTTGTTTAATTTCCACACATTTGTGAATTTTCTACTTTTCCTTCAGTTATTGATTTCAAGTTTCATACCATTGTGGTCATAAAAGATGCTCTATAGATTTCAATCTTATTAAGTTTGTCAAGACTTATTTTGGGGCTAACATATTATCTATCCTTAGACTGTTCCATGTGCACTTGAGAAGAATGTGTATTCTGCTGCTGTTGGATGGATGTTATGTATATGCCTATTAGTTCATGTTGAATGTTCAAGTCCAGATAATTGGTTTTCTCTCTGGATAATCTATCCATTATTGGGAATGGGGTGTAAATAAACTGGACCCTTATCTTGCACCACACACAAAAATCAACACAAAATAGAATAAAGGCCTAAATGTAAGTCCGGAAAATATAAAACTCCTGGAAGAAAACATTGGAGGAAAGCTCTTTGACTTTGATCTTGGCAGTGCATTTTGGATAGGACACCAAAAGCACTAGCGACAGAAGCTAACATAAACAAGTGGGATTACATCAAACTAAAAACAAACTTCTGGTCAGAAAAAGAACCAATCAACAAAATGAAAAGTCAGCCTGTATATTAGGAAAAAAAATATTTGTAAACCATATATCTGATAGGGGGTTGATATAAACATATATAAGTCACACAACTCAATAACAAAAAAGCAAATAACCTAATTCAAAAATGGGCAAGGGGCTTGAATAAACATTCCTCCAAAGAAGACATAAAAATGGCCAACAGGTATTTGAAAACAAGCTCAACATCACTTATTATCATTGAAATGCAAGTCAAAACCACAATGAAATGTCACCTTACACCTGTTAGGATGGGTAATATCAAAAAGACAAAGTATCAGGTGTTGGTGAGAGTGCGAAAAAAAGAAACCCTTGTACAATGTTGGTGGGAATGTAAACTGATACAGCCAGTAGGGAAAATAATATGGTGGTTTCCCAAAAAGTTAAAAATCATATGACCCAACAATCCCTCTTCTTGCTATATATGAAAATAAAATCAGTACCTAATAGAGATATCTGTTCCCCCATGTTCATTGCAACATTATTCACAATAGCCAAGATATGGAAAAAAACTAAATGTTCATTAATGAATGGCATATATGTGTGTGTATGTATATTAAAATATTATTTTACTTTTAAAAAGCAGATCTTGCCATTCCCAAAAACATAGATGAAACTGGAAGACATTATATTAAGTGAAATAAGCCAAATATAGAAAGAAAGATTCAGCATGATATCTCTTATATTGAAATCTAAACATTAAAAATGTCAAACACATAGAAACAGAAGGAAATGGGAAAATGGGAAGATGTAGGTCAAAGGTACAAAGTAACAGTTATGTGGGATGAATAAATCTATAGATCTAAAGAATAGTATGAGAGCTATGGTTACTATTATACTATTGTATTGTAGACTAGATTTTCAGTTTTCTTATCACAAAAAAGGAAACTATGTGAAATAATGGATATGTTAAATTGCTTATCTGTAATAATCATTTCACTGTGTATAAGTCTATCAAAACATCATCTTATACACCTTAAGTTTGTACAATAACATAATAATTATAAAACTAAAGCACTTATGACAGTGCTTGGCACATAGTGAGTAGTCAATGGATGCAAGTTATGTATGTTATTGTCTCAAGTTCTTTCCTTTGCCTGGAATGCCTTTCTTTCCATACCCAAGTATACAAAAAACAAATATACAAAATGTTATCTGCAATGTAATTTCTCCATAGAATCCTTTCTGATTCCCCACCCCCAAACCATCATTAGAAATATGATTTATCTCGTTGAAATTATGTCAAGTAATCCCTTTAAACTTATCACTGGACAACCAAAACATCCATACACATTTCGAAATTCTTCTGTGAGAGTTGCTCTTGGTTAAGAACCACTGAGAAGAGAGCTGAGTAATCAATAAATATATGTACATTGATTGTTGCCCAAAACAGGCATAAAAATTCACAATAAGCAATCATTGATTTATCTTTTAAGTACCACTTTGTCAAGACAAGATGGAACCAATAAATCTAAATTCAAGTATACACAAGTTTATAATTCTCTTGAGGAGTATGGATCAAGCCACTCAGTTCCTACATAATTCATATCTTATTTCTGATGAAAATTTTTCCATATTTCACTGACAGATGGTGAACAATGAAAAATTCAGAGCACTCCTACAAATTGTATGTCAAGGTAGACTAACTTGCCTTATAGGGTGTGAAGCATAGCTACATGAAAGATAAATGAAGCACATTACCATTGGAAGTGAGCATAGTTCCACTGAGTAACAAAAGTGTAAAGAAACACACAGAGATGGTAAATACAAGCTTTGAGTCTAACGGACCTGGGTTTTAATCCTGGCTGTACTATTTTTACTAGCTTCCTAGCTGTGTGGCCTAAAACTAACATCCTCACCTGTAAAATGGATGTAATACACCAGACTCAAAGTGTTGTTGCACCTTTCAATTCGTTTGAGTTCCTTGTAGATCCTGGATGTTAGGCCTTTGTCAAACACATAACTTGAAAATAGTTGTTTCCACTCCATGGGTTACCTCTTTATTCTCTTGATGGTTTCTTTTGCTGGACAAAAGATTTTCAGTTTGATAAGGTCCTATCTGTCTTAGCTTTTGTAGCATTATTCACAATAATAAAATCATGGAACCAACCCTCTAAAGTGAACTGGATAAAGAAAATGTGGTACATATACATGATAGAATACTGTGAAGCCATAAAGAACAAAATCATGACTCTACAGCAACTAAGTGAACTAAACCAGAAACAAAGAACTGAATACCGCATGTTCTTACTCATAAGTGGGCCCTGAACACTAGGGGTACGCAGCTGTGGGGCACTGCTAAAAGAGGGAGGGAAGAAGGAGGGAGGGGCCACATGGCAACACAATGGGTATCTGGTCCACTACCAGGAGAGGGAAGACCAGATAGAAGCCCAAACTTCACCTGCATGCAGTCTATTTATGTTGCAAACCCTCACTTGTACCCCACAACTCTGAAATAAAATAAACCTTTAAAAAAGTGTTACATAGCCGGGCTCGGTGGCTCAGCCTGTAATCCCGCGCCTTGGAAGGCTGAGGTGAGTGGATTGCCTAAACCCGCGAGTTCGAGACCCGCCTGGGCAGGCGAAACCTCATCTCTACAATAAGTCAAAAAAATTAGCCGGGCGTGGTAGCGCGCGCCTGTAGTTCCGGCTACTCGGAAGGCTGAGGCGGAAGGATCGCCGGAGCCCAGCGGGTCGAGGCTGCGGTGGCCGGAAGCGGCCACTGCACTCCAGTCTGGGCGATGGAGTGAGACGCCAATTCAAAAAAAAAAAAAAAGTGTTTCACAAAGTTTGCACCAAGGAGAAGTATGTGTAACTTCCATCATGCATGCACAATTTAGGGGGCATCACAAAAGATTGCTGTTCTTCCATTTTTAAAATGAATTCCTGTAATTTACAGCCACGTGAATGGAACTGGGGATAATTATGTTAAGTAATATAAGCCAGAAGCAGAAAGGTGATTTTTCTCTTACATGGGAGGTAAAAAATTCATCCCATAGGAATAGAGAGTAGAATTGTCATTACTGGAGGCAGGAAAGGGTCAGAGTAAGGGAGAGGTTGGTTAAAGTATACAAAATTACAACTAAATAGGTGGAATAAGTTCTAATGTTTTATAGCGTTGTAGCGTGACTATAGTTAATAATAATTTACTGTGCATCTTTAAATAGCTAGAAGAAAGGATTTTGAACGTTCCCAGCCCCCAAAAATAAAAGTTTGAGGTGTTGGATAGGCTAATTATCATGATTTGATCGTTGCATATTGTGTGTATCAAAATATCACTTTCTTGCTGATTTGAGTTCTTTGTAGATTCTGGATATTAGTCCTTTGTCAGATGCATATTTGCAAATATCTTCTCCCATTCTCTAGGTTGCCTGTTTTCTCTGTTGATTGTTTCTTTTGCTGTGCAGAATCTTTTTAGTTTAATTAAGTCCCACTTGTTTATTTTTGTTTTTGTTGTATTTTCCCTTGGGATTTTAGCCACAAATCCTTTTACCTAGGCCAATGTCCAGAAGAGTTTTTCCTAGGTTTTCTTCTAGGATTTTTATGGTATCTGGTCTGATATTTAAGTCTTTAATCCATCTTGAGTTAATTTTTGTATATGGGGAGAGATAGGGATCAAGTTTCATTTTTCTGCATGAAGATTTCCAATTTTTCCAGCACCATTTGTTGAATAGGGTGTCCCTTCCCCAGTGTATGTTTTTGTTTGTTTTGTCAAAGATCAGTTGGTTGTAGGTATTTGGGTTTATTTCTGGATTTTCTATTCTGTTTCATTGGGCCATGTGTCTGCTTTTGTACCAGTACCATGCTGTTTTGGTAACTACAGCCTTGTAGTATAATTTGAAGTCATGTAAGGTGATGCTTCAAGCTTTGTTCTTTTTGCTTAGAGTTGTTTTGTCTATTCTGGCTTTTTAAAAAAATTCTGTATGAATTTTAGGATTTTGTTTTTTAATTTTGTGAAAAATGACGCTGGTAGTTTGATAGGGGTTACATTGGATCTGTAGATTACTTTGTGTAATATGGTCACTTTAATAATGCTGATTCTCCCAATCCATGAGCATGGGATTTTTCTTCATTTATTTGTCCACCCTGCAATTTCTTTCATCAGAGTTTTGTAGTTCTCTTTGTAGAAATCTTTCATCTCCTTGGTTCAATATATTTCTAGGTATTGTAACTTTTTGGCTATTTTAAATGGAAATGAGTTCTTGATTTGATTTTCAGCTTGGTTGCTATTGGTGTATAGCAGCGCTACTGATTTATGTGTGTTGATTTTGTATCCTGAAATTTTACCTCATTAAAAAGTGGGCAAACAACATGAAGAGACATCTCTCAAAAGAAGGTATAAAAATGGTCAAAAAGCATATAAAAAACCACCTTACACTAGTCAGACTGGCCATTATTTAAAAATAAAAAAACAATAGATGCTGGAGTGGATGCAGAGAAAAAGGAACATGTATTCACTGTTGGTGGGAGTGTAAATTAGTACAAACTCTATGGAAAGCAGCACAGAGGTTAGTCAAATAACTAAAAGTAGATCTACCATTTGATCCAGCAATCCCACTACTAGATATCTACCCTAAGGAACGACAGTCATTATACAAAGACACCTGCATCCACGTATTCATTGCAGCACAATTCACAATTTCAAAGATGGGGAATCAACTTAGACGTCCATCAACTGATCAATGGATAATAAAAATGTGGGATACATGTAGTATGGGATACTACACAGTCATGAAAAAATGAAATCTTCGCAGCAACTTGGATGGAGCTGGAGATGATCCCCCTAAATAAACTGACTCAGAAACAGAAAACCAAACACCACATGTTCTCACTCATAAGTGGGAGCTTAATGGTCACAAAGATGGAAATAATAGACACTGGGGACATTAATAAGGGTGGAGGGGGGAGAAGGGCTAGGGTTCAGAAACTACCTATGAGAGACAATGTTCACTATCTGGGGAATGGGTCACTTGCAACCCAATCACCACCACTACATGATATATCCATGTAACAAACATACATGAGTACCCCCAGAATCTAAAAAATTAAACATATACATGTTAAAAACTCAGTCTTGACCATATAAATATGTACAGTTATTATTTGTCAATCAAATACTAATCTTTTTATTGAAGTATTTTGCTTAAATTTAAAAAAAGATCACTTCCCTACTAAAATCCCATACAGATAGTATATTTATTTCTATTTTTATGCAATGGTATTTTATAATTCATTTTGGAAAATCAATTTCACTTTTGGAATGATATGTAATATAGATTGTTTTTGCTTTTTTCATTTTTTTCTAAACAAGTGATCAATTGTTTCAGCATTACTTAATTGAAATTCCTGTTTATCCTACTTTAAATTTGCAGGTATGTATGTGTCTGTTTTGGAGCGCTATTACGTTTAGTTGATATATTTGTCTATTTCTATGCCAGCACCATACTCTTTTAATTATGGTAACTTTATAATATGTTAATTTGACTTATGAGGGGTAGAGAATTTGTCACAAATAAAGTAACTTTTGACTAGGTATTAAAAGATGCATAAGCATTCATCGGGCAATAAAAAAGAAACAAGGCATTTCAGTTAAAAGCAGCATGGACCAATACACAGAAGTATGAAAGGGGATGACTTGTTTAAATACTCTCAGTTGTGTGATAACACTAGAAGATGGTTCTTAAAATTCAGGGTGGGTTTTGTAGCCACAGTAGAAGGTCGGGACAAATTATAAATATTTTCAAGATTTTGAAATTATTCCCAAGGCAAGAGGGAGCTATTATAATCTTTTGAGCAGGGAAGCAATTTAATCTACTTTCTTTGGCAGAAATGTGAGGATAGTTTAAAGGGGAATAAGCTGGGGTAATTGCTGTAGATATTCAGAGAAAGGAGAGAACTTCACAAGCTGTATTAATCAGAAAAAGATTTATAAGGGAACTGTTAAGCTGCGAAAGAATTGTAGGATGTGGTTAATTTAAGGAAATACTCTGATTCATGGGTACAGAAGACACTTGTTAAAAACTCAGTCTTGACCCTGTAAATATGTATAGTTATTATTTGTCAGTTAAAAACTAATCTTTTTATTGAAGTATTTTGTTTAACTTTAAAAAAAGATCACTTCCCTACTAAAACCCCATACAGGTTGTATATTTAGTTCTATTTTTATGCAATGGTATTTTATAATTCATTTTTGAAAATCAATTTCACTTTTTTAATGTATGTAGTATGATGTTTATTTAATTTACATTTGTGTTATTTTTATTTTACATTTTTGTAGAATAGGATGAGTTATAAGTAAATAAATTCAGTATATATTGGAGGTAGATATATTGCCATATAATTTAATTCAGGCCAAGGTTGTCTTTGTAACAAAATGGTTCAATATGGCAATTTAAGTAATCAAGCTTTAAAATGTCAAATAAAGGTTTTTCATTCACTGAAAGAAAGCAGTCCTGAGAGAATTTTTAAAACAGCTAAGGATAGATATGCTTTTAGTTTAAAAGGCAGCTTGAAAACTCAGAGTGAAGGAAAGAGCAAATGAGTAAGTAAAGCAGAACTTCAAGTCAAAGCCTAGGCAGAAATGAATTCTTAAAGCAAGCAGGAAACAAAAAAGCTTTAGGATTCATGTTTCTGACTTAAACATGTCTGACTTTTAGTAAAGAGCAACAAAGTTCCAATGGGACATTTTAAACCTTGAAATGGAATTGTTTTAAAACTGTGATTAGTCTATAATAGATAAGGCCAGAATTCTTTTTGAAATAACTGGAACAACCTGTTGATAGAAATAGGATACACAAAGACAAAGTTAGAACGCCTTCACAGATATCTCTTTATTCACTTGCTCTATGTGGAATTGCATGCCTAACCTAGTTATTTGCTAACTTTAACTCATTTATTGTATTAAAAATAATTTTAAAAATAAATACTAGTGAGCCTATAGTGTGGACCGTACCAGTTTTTTCTTAGTTTGCCTATGTCTAAGAAAATCTTAACTGCCATGTGAGCTATTCTAGCTTGATGATTCATCAAGAATTACATAGTGGCAACTTCCTGAAATAAAGGCAGAGTTCAGTAAGGAGAAACTCAACTCCTCTCTAGGATCTGTTCGAAACTTCATGCCCTGAAGCATGGGAGTATGTCACACCCTTGTGTCATAATCTCTCTGTGAGTAAACTGCTATTTTGAGCAACTGCTTAAAACAGTTTGGTTCTGTATGTTCAAAATATTTTAAAGGTCCTAGAAAGAAAAGAAGATGGGAAGGAGACCTGATGGTTAACTCTCTTTCAAAACCAGTTAATTGTAGACAACACATAACTTATGCAGAAATTAGTGATTTTAAGCAATGAGGTCAACATTGATATTATTACTTAAAAGAGATATTTTGGAATGATAAAAAATGTTCTGGAAACAGATAGTGGTGATAATTGCACAACATTGTGAATGTACTTAATGGGACTGAACTGCACATTTAAAATGCTTAAGATGGTAAATTTTATAATTAAAAATATAAATAGCCGAGAGAGAGAGAGAGAGAGAGAGAGAGAGAGAGAGAGAGAGAGAGAGAGAGAGAGAGAGAGAGAGAGAGAGAGAGAGAGAGAGAAATTATAGGGTCCCCAAAGGAGCATTTTTTTTATGATAGGAGAATAATCATTCCATATATTTCCATATTTTAGTTTTTCCTTTTTTAGATGCATGGAATCTGAGTAGAGTTAAGACATTCCTTCTCCATCCTCAGTCCAGGAAGAATACCAGAAGTTTGAACTGAAGTGAGAACAGTCTGTGAGTCAGAAATAGATTAGGCTTTAGCAGAGAGTAATTATAGTTAGTGAGTGAATGATTAAGAGGTTTCAGTGCCTAAAGTGACCAGCTTCATGCCAAGCTCTAATGCCCCACAGCTTCAATCAGAGCCAACAGATCAGGCAGGCGGCAAACAACACTTGTGCCCAGGCCAAGACCTAGGGCAACTTTTCAAAGCTGGGATCATTCAAGGCGAGTTCTAATTAGATTCAGGATCTGATTAAGCTAATTAGGACAGATAACAGTCTAATTTATTGTAGTAGGTATTCTTTTTATGTCAGGTATTTTGCCTTATGATTTTTCTTTTGATAGAGTCATGCTGTCTAGGCATCAAATTCATAGACTTATTTTTAGTGGAGAATATATGTGAAGAGAAAAAAGATCTCTGCTTGCCTGATCTCCCATTTGGTAAAAGCTCTCTCTGGGAAAAGTGAAGCTACCATTCATGGTTGTAATGGCCAAGAATGGCAGCTATTGCACACATCCATCCTTATGTAATAAGCACTTCTCTAGTTGGTGTGTTAGATTTGGTTGTTAGGATAGAAAGTGGATTCTTGGTTACCATTTTAGCCAGTGACTTATTTTGTTGACTTGTTTTAGTGAGCCAGATTTTCTTTCAATATGGGCATCTTTTAAAGGTATTTTCCCTTAATAAATTTTTAAAAATCTTACCTTGTTGAAGTCTAATTCATATACAAGAAAATACACATTTTAAGTGTACAGATCAGTTTTCACAAATGCAGCCCATAAAACCACCACTCAAAAAAGGTCGAAACATTTCTTTTTGTTCCCCTCTGTAATCTATCTCTGATACTTCCCTCATCCCTGCTTCAGGCAACCACTGATTTTTTTCTTTCCTTCTTTTTAAAATATAGATTTGTTTTATATACAGCCATGCACCACATAATGATGTTTGAGTCAACAATAGACTGCATATACAACAGTGGTCCCATAATATTGTAAGGAAGTTGAAAAATGTCTATCGCCTAGTAAGGTCATACCCATTGGCTATGGTGGTGTAAATAGACCATGTTACCAGTCATATAAAAATATAGCACCTACAATTATGTACAGTGCATAGAACTTGATAATGATAATGACTATGTTACTGTTGTATGTATTTACTATAATACACATTTTATTGTTATTTTAGTGTGTGCTCCTCTACTTATAAAAAGGGGTTAACTGTAAAACAACCTCAGGCAGTTCCTTCAGCTAGTATTCCAGAAGGCATTGTTATCAGAGGAGATGGCAGTTCTATGCATGATATTGCTCCTGAAGACCTTTCAGTGGGACAAGATGTGGGAGTGGAAGACAGTGATATTGACGATCCTGACTTTATGTAGGGCTGGGCTAATGTGTGTGCTTGTGTCTTAGTATTAACAAAAAAGTTTAAAAAGTTTAATATTAAATAAAAAAATTAAGACTTTGCAATTATGTACAGTACATAATACTTGATAATGATAATAAATAACTATATTACTAGTTTATATATTTACTATATTATACTTACATACAAAAAACATTCATAGAATAAGACTATAAAGAAAGGAAATGACCAGGTGCAGTGGCTCTTGACTGTAATCTCAGCACTTTGGGAGGCTGAGGCAGGAGGATCACTTGAGGTCTGGAGGTCAAGACCAACTTTAAAAAACCATAGTGAGACTCGTCTCTACAAAAAATTTATAAAATGCACTGGATGTGGTGGCAGATGCCTGTCGGCCCAGCTACTTGGGAGGGTGAGGCAAGAAGATTGCTTGAGCCCAGAAGTTTGAGGCTTCAGTGAGCTATAATAGTACTACTACATTCCAGCCTGGGCAACAGAGTAAGACACTGTCTCAAAAGAAAGAAAAAAAGGAAGGAAGAAAGAAAAAGAAGGAAGGAAGAAAGAAACGAAGGAAGGAAGGAAGGAAGAAAAGGAAAGAATGAAGGAAGAAAGGAAAGAGAGAAAGGGAGGGAGGAAAGGAAGAAAAGGAGAGAGGGAGAAAGGGAGGGAAGAGAGGAAGGCGAGGGAAGGAAAGGAAGGAAGGGAGACAGAGGAAAAAATAAAATATTTTTGTTCAGCTGTACAATGTGTGTTTTATGCTAACTGTCATTACAAAAGAGTCAACAAATAAAAAAATTGAAGTTTATAAAGTAAAAAAGTTATAGTAAGCTAAAGTTAATTTATTATTGAAGAAAGGAAAATTATTTTTATAAATTTTGAGTAGCCTAGATGTACAAGGCTCATGATGTCTATACTAGTGCACAGTAATGTCCTAAGCCTTCACATTCACTCACCACTCACTGACTCACTCAAAGCAACTTTCAGTCTGGCAAGCTCCATTCATGTTAAGTGCCCGATATAGGTGTACCCTTTATCTTTTATATCATACTTTCAATGTATCTTTACTAAAATATGTTCAGATATATAGACGCTTATCCTTTGTGTTACAGTTTCCTACAGAATTCAGTGTAGTCACATGCTGTACAGGTTTGTAGCCTAGGAGCAATAGACAATATCATATAGCATAGGTGTGTAGTAGGCTATGCCATCTAGGTTTGTGTAGGTGCAATCTATGATGTTGGGAGACAAAACCACCTAACTACTTATTTCTCACAATGTATCCCTGTTATTAAGCAATGCATGACTGTATTCTAGAACTTCATGTAAATGGAACCTTGTAGAATATTCTCCATGGTGTTTTGTTTCTTTTACTCAGCATAAAATCTATGAATTTTATCCATGTTTTTGTGTGTATCAGCACCTTTTTTTATTAGTGTGTAAATATAACACAGATTTTATCACTTTAACAGCTATTGGCATTTGGGTTTTCTCTAGTTTGGGCCTATTAAGAATTATGTTGCTATGAACCTTTGCGTACAGACTTTCTGTGGACATATGTTTTTATTTCTCTTGGGTAAATAACTGAGGATGGAGATGCTAAGTCATGTGACAAATGTATGTTTACCTTTATAAGAAACAACCAAGCTCTTTATGACATAGTTGTGCTATTTTACAATTCTGCCAGCAAAGTAGCTGCTGCATTTTTGCTCCACTTCCCCACCAACACTTGGCATTATCCGTCTTTTAAATTTTATCCATTGTAATAGGTGTGAACTGGTATTTCACTATAGTTTTAATTTGCATTTCCCTGATGACAAATGATGTTGAACATCTTTTCATGTACGTATTAACAAATCCTGTATTTTATTTTGTAAAATATCTGTACAAATCTCATTGTTATTGGGTGATTTTTTTAAAAAAAATATTAATTTGGAAGAGATTTTTATATTTGCTGAATAACAGTTTCTTGTCAGATATAGGTGTTGCAAATATTTTATTCTGGCTTATGGCTTTTCACCTTCTTAATATTGTTTTTGAAGAATAAAAATTTTCACTTTTATTTTTGAGTCAGAGTCCTGCTCTTTTGCCCAGGTTGGAGTGCAGTGGCACACTCATGGCCACTGCAGCCCGACCTCCTGGGCTTAGATGATCCTTCCTCTTCAGCCTTCCAAGTAGCCAGAACTACAAGTGTACACCACCATGCCCCACTAAGGATGGATTAATTGATTGATACTTGCAAATAATAATAGCTACCATTCAATAACTGTTTGTTATTTACCAGGAACTTTATCAATATTTGATATATATTATCTAGTTTGTTTCTCAAAATAGCCCTGGAAGGTAGATAATAGAATTATATCCATTTTATATATGAAGAAACTGAAAAACAAAGATGTTATGTCACTTGCCCGTGGTCACAGTAGTGCCACTAGAGTAAGTGGCAGTGCTGGTAGAACTAAAGTCTGAGTAACTCACAAGTTCATGTTCTTAATAATTCTTGACATGATAATAATTGCTATATTTTTATTATTTTTACCATAGTTTATTTAAAAGGACCAAAAATTGGAATTATAAAAAGGAAACTGATAAATTAGGAAGCCAAGAAAATTTCTTTACACACATTGAATGGCAACAACAAGTGGACTATAACTAAATGGTTCTAATACACTTTGACCCTTAATGATGCAGTCAAAATGATACTCCCCTGAAAAAAAGGGAAAGCGAGGGACCAGTGAACAGAGCCCTGAGTTGTTGTTGGCCACTTTAAGCAGCAGTTACCCAATTCTGAGCACTAGTTTTGGTTCTAGAGCATCACATAACTCACAGGATACCACCAAGCTCCTTTTCTTCTGACATGGTTCCCTGTATTTGATTTTGAGTCTTGTTGTACTCTAAGACATTTTCTTTATTATTTTTAATATCCACTCAAATTCAGAAACATATTACTTTTCTGACCTTGTCATAATTAACAATAGCTATTTCTTGCTAATGAGCTATTACAGGCAACTCCACATAATTCTTCTGACAGGCTGACAGGCTGACTAATTAACAAGATTTGACCACCCTCTCAAATCAGTTGGCAAGGCTTTGACACTGAAAAAGTTCTTTGAAGCTTAGTTACCAATCTTACCTACTATATGTGAATAATACATACCGAGTTGCTGAATGTGGAAGTTTGTCTTTAGCACGTGCTCAGCATACAAAGCTATCTTGAAGCTCTCTTTAATGGATTATTTGACAGGGATTAGATGCAATCTTAACTCCTTCTCCATGGATAAACCCCTACTTAGCGCTTTATCCTTAAATAATTTTCATAAAGAACAAATGATTTTTTAAAAGATACTATTCAAAACATATTATTAACCAGAGAAGTCTTTTCAAGAAAGCCTTAACCTGATTTTTTGGAGACTGGCTTTTCTTGATTTTCTTATTTTTATTTTTTATTTTGAATTTGTGGGGTACAATTCAGAGAAGACTGGTGGCTTTTCTTAATGCATGTGTATGTTTTGCCAACACTTCCAGTAACAAAGACAGTCTCTCTCTCTCTCTCTCTCTCTCTCTCTCTCTCACTCTCTCTCTCTCTCTCTCTCTCTCTCACACACACACACACACACACACACACACACACACACACACACACACAAGCACGCACACACACACGCACACACACACACATATTCTTAAGCAGAAAGAATAGGGGAAAAAAGAGTATAAGAGACTTCAGCTAAGAAGCATGGTAGGAATGAAGTTTTATGTTCAACTAAACTCTCTAGTGAGGGAGGCAGTAAAGCATAGCAGAAAGAAAGTTGGAGTTTAGAGTCGATTTAAGTTCCCTTTACACCAGTTACTATCTGTGTGACCTTGAGTCACAAGCTCTCCGATCTATAATTTCCTCATGTGAAAAATTGCTACACAAATACTTATGTTACAGAGCCATTGGAAGAATTCAAATAAAAACATATTTTTTTGTAAATTCAAGATGTTTTATAAACGTTAGGGAATGTCAAAGAGTTATCCATTTATATTCTGGAACTACATGAGTAAGAGTTTTCAATTAGAATGCCCATTATAATGAACACAGTTGCACTATCCAGATTACGCTCCAACAAGGGAGTGGTTGCTCCAGTTACTGGGGACAGCCTTTGGCTTTAACCTCCTTTGGAGACTACCTAACTTGCACAGAGCTGCCTCATGACCTTTCTATAAAGATGTAAAGGAGGAAAAATAACTTTCTTTCTACCTTCCACAGTTCTCAGTTGGGACAAACTCCTGTAATGAAATACACATTAACAAAAGAAAAACAAACAGAAGTTTATTAACATGTATACTGCATGTACATATAAGAGAGAGTCTCTAGAAATTAATAAATTCTAAAGACTTGTCTTAGACCTCAGGCTTAAATACCATCATTCTCTGAAATAATAAAAAAGGAACAGTATGAGGAGGTGACTGGTTAAGACCAGAAGACCAGGAAAAGCATGATAAAGGTAAGGTTTGTTATGCAGATTTAAGTCCATGCATCCTCCAGTGATTAAGAGTCTCTAGTGGTTTAGTCATCCCTTTCCTATTGGTGAGGGAGACATGCTAACAAATGATTTCCTTTGTAGATATATGTTTTTTTCTGACTGGGCGTGGTGGTTCACATTTGTAATCCTAGCACTTTGGAAGGCTGAGGTGGAAGGATTGCTAGAGCCCAGGAGTTTGAGACCAGCCTGGGCAAGATAAAGTGAGACTTCATCTCCACAAAAAAAAGAATAAAAAAATTAGCCAGGCTTGGTGGTGTACACCTGTAGTCCCAGCTACTTGGAAGACTAAGGAGGGAAGATCGGTTGAACGCAGTAGTTTGAGGCTGTGGTAATTTATCTCTGGAGGTTTTTAAAATATTTAATTGTTCTGCTTGATTTTCCCCAACACTTAGAACAGAGTCTTAAACTTACTAGGCACAAATATTTGTTGATTTAAATAAATCATCTTTGGCCAGGTACGGTGGCTAATGCCTATAATTCCAGCACTTGCTTTATATGGCGCATTTTATCTGTACTCCAGCCTGGGTGAATAAGGCCCTGACTTATCTCAAAATAACCAGCTCAATAATTCTTATGCAAAAAAGACATCATTTGGGGTAGCATATTCTGGTCTCCAACAGTTATATTTTGGGGTGGTGTATCCTGAACCCCATCAGAGGCCCACATTTAATATGTGATTAAGGCAAATATATGAAGACCCAGCATAAAAGCACAGAAACATTTAAGATACTGTAGTTGATAGCCAGGAGAGAGATCATGAAGGTGTAGCCCAGAATAGTGGCAATTGAGATAGAGAAATACATATAACATTTGTAAATTTCAAATACATATATACATATGAGAGGGAGGGAGGGGGTGTGAGGGAGGATATGCTTTGGATGCAGAATCAGAGTTGAAAATGAGAGAAAGAATGGAGAAAATGATATGCCATAGATTTGTGGCAAGTTATGTGGAAAAAGTTTTTTTTTTCTTAGACCATATTAATTTTGATATGCCTAGTAGTCATCCAGGTGAAAAAGTAAAGAAGATAGGTAGATATATGAGTTTAAAACTGAAATAAGAAATAAGAGCAAATAAAATTAGGAGTAATCTTCATAAGGATATCGGACTAGATAAGATCACCTAGTTCTCTGTATCACTCAAGTATGGAGGACAGTGTTTTTTGTTTTGTTTTGTTTATTTCAACCTTACAATAGTGTAGGAATGCCACACTTCATCATCTTAACTCCAGAAACCAGACCATTTAGAAAGAGAAAGAGGCCTCATAAAATGAAGAAATTTGGGGTTTTGTTATTGCATACTTTAAGCTAATAATTACAGCATTCCTACTATATGCCAAGTAATTTATATGGATTATATCATTTCATCCTCACATGACTAGGTGTTGTAAACACCACTATCATCTTGATGTTTAGTGAGGAAATTGAGAGAAATGAAACAATTTGGTCCAGATTACACAGGTAGTAAATGATGGAGGTGGTTTCATCTACCTTTCACCTCCATATGCAGTGCATAATAATATAAACAGTAATAGCAGCCATTCATTGAGTACCTAGTAGGTCCAAGTACTGGGCTAAAATGCTTTATATGGCTTATTTTATTGCATTCTTATAAAAACCTACTTATTATACCCATTTTACAGATGGTAAAACATAGCCTAAGTGATACTAAGTAATTTAGCCAAAATCTTACAGCTAATGATGGCAGAGTGGGGTTTCAAATATATATTTGTCTGATTAAAAAGTTTTCATCTCCTCTAAACTTAGATGAGTAAAGAAAAATAAAAATCTCCTAGAATTGGACATAAATCTCCCCAAATGCCAAGAAGATTGAAATCATAATATTAATAATGATAACTGTTTTAAAAAATAAATTTTATCTGAAATAAGAAATTGAAGGTGATGATTAAAAATAAATAGGATGTTGGGAAAGCATATGTTCAATTATTTTCTAAAACTATCATATTTAAAGAAGCAATAATAAAAATGTGAATCAGATTTTTCTTCCAAATCTAAATTGTGGCCATGAAACAGAATGAACGTGGTTTTGAATCCATGGCCTTGGTTTGTGAGGACAGTGTTCTCAAACAATAATGGACTTAAAAATTATTTGATTAGCCATTTTGGAAAGTCCAGGAGATGTCCTAAAGCCAAGGAGATTTATTTAATTGTGTCTTATATCTCACAACATGACATCAACATAAAGGTATACCTGCAGTTTCTCTTATTTTTTCACTCAGTGTTTTGGCTCCCCAGAAAAAGAGTTTCTAAACATGTCATAAATGTATCTATCTCAACAGGCATTTTAATGAACACATACAATATCCACAGCACATTAATAATTGCTCTGGGGATGTCAAATTATTTTTGAACGTTTTAATAGAGGCTTGTATGGAGACCAAATGATGAACAAATTTATCTCTGGAGGTTTTTAAAATATTTAATTGATCGGCTTGATTTTCCCCAACACTTAGAACAGAGTCTTAAACTTAATAGACACAAATATTTGTTGATTTAAATAAATGAGTTTTGGTCAGGTACGGTGGTTCATGCCTATAATCCCAGCACTTTGAAAGGCCAAGGAAGAAGGATCACTTGAGACCAACCTGGGCAACATAGTAAGACCTTGTCTCTACAAAAACATAAAAGTTTTATCCAGATGTAGTGGCACATGTCTGTAGTCGCAGTTACCTGGGAGGCCGAGGCAAGATGATTGCTTGAGCCCAGGAGGTCAAAACTGCAAGGAGCTATAATCGCACCACTATACACCAACCAGGGAAATAAAGTCTTCAAAGCCTTCAAAATCTCAAGCCAAAGTAATGTTTAATAGCGTGAATTTTAAGTCATTGTGACAAACCTTTTGGTTTTAAACCAGATATGTCTCCTCTAAGTAGTGAGGCCCTCCTCTAGAATAAGACTCAAGTCCAAGGGAAAAAGAATGCCTTATTGCCTATGATCCTTTCAAAAACAAAGTTCTGAAGAGTTTAGTACAGAATTTGGTGAATGTTGAATAGAGGAAAGTAAAGTTAAAGCTTTTCACAAGATAGAAACATATTAGTGAACATGGAAGGAACATGCATAGAAATTGTATCTGGGTTTGTTATTTTTAGCTGTTGCCAATCAGTCACTGATTTTTAGGTGGTTGGCTTAAAATATTTCTAAGTGGAGTGTGAATATTTAGCCAAGATTATGTCCCCAGAGAGAACAAAGTCTTTATTCTCTGATTCTCTAAGCTATTATTTCACAACTCAGGCACTAATGATGAGTACGTTAAGCTGACCCATCTCTGTAGTTTACCACATTCCCTCAGGTTTGTGCTCCAAAGAAGCATGTTAGTATTCCCTCTGGCCTAAATATGAGTGTATGCAGGAGGTAGGGGAAGTAATGATGGTTCAACTCAGTGGCATTCACTCTCCTGTCATCACTATCAAGCACGTGTAGCAAGTATTCTTTGAGCATGCTCTAGGTTGGAGGATTCCACTTGACTCATCTCAAGGCCCCTGCCTTTTTAATCATCCCACAATTATGCCAAATTTGATAATAGTCTGACAATTAAATGTTTTAAAATATTCATTTATAAACTTTATATACGTTTTAATGTGTATTCAATAGAAGCACAGTAAATAATGTCCATTTTTATGAGCAGAATTAACAGTTAAAATAATATAATAATACTAATAGAAGCATCAGAGGCTGCCTAAAATCTTCAAAATACCAGTTCAGCCAAGCATCATGTCCTGTGGGCAAGTACACAACTAAATACATAGCAACTGTCAGACACCAGCTAGAACAGCATGAATGTGTTTCTCAACAGGAATTTTTCTGTCTTCCATCATTTTGGTTCTAGGCATTTATAATGGTACATGTTGTTATACTTCTGTTATTATCTTGCAGTTATAGAGTCTGAGAGTACATAGTATTTTTTTAGGTCATCTCGTCTAGTTTCCCAATGAAGTTATGACATTCGTGACAGCCATTTAGACTGAATGTGTCCACAGTGACAGGAAACTCATCCTGAAAAGGCAGCCTATTTCATTGTTGAAATGTGCTGACTTTTAGAAAAGTCTCTTTCTGTGTTGGGTAAAGATCTAACCATCACTACTACATTTACTTATCATATTGTGTGAATGTAATAATTTTCTACATGATGGTCATGTACATTTTTTAATATAGCCATCACTGGCCACACACCTGTGATCACCCCGCTACCCCACTAATCATTTCTCTAGTTCCTCATCTGTTTATCTTTTGTGTAAGTCTGTCTTACAGCCTCTTCTCTTTCCTTTGGAATTCTAGATCTGAATGCAAATACTAGCTCCCTACTATCTAACCTATAAAGTAGGGGTAATGATTCCCATCCCATGAGATTTTGTGAGAATTAAGTTGGCAGGTAACCCCTATTTAATATTATTGGTCAGGCATATTTCTTCCTATGTTATACTGATTTATTAGCCCATTTAATTTTAATAATAACTGTATGAGGTAATTACTATTATTATTTCCCCACTATGTACACAAGAACACTGAGGCAATAAACATTTTTTCAAGGTCACATAACTAATTAGTTACTGAGTAAGGATTTGAGTCCAGGCTGTCTGGCTCTAGAGACCTCACCTTTAACCATCGTGTTGTACTACTTTTATTAAATAAAGTAATTATAGATAGATAAATAGATAGCTAGAGATATGTGTGTATAAATAAAATTTTTACATATATAATTGAAAAACAATCTTTTAGAATCCAAAATGAGGACCTGCTACTGTAGATGTAATGTAATAATCTAAAACACAGGATTAAGTTTTTCAAGTTCCAGTACCAGATTTCATTTGGACATTTTGTAGACTAGATGAATCTAAGTAAATTTTCCTGTTTCTGATAGCCACATAAAGGTCCTTTCCTAAGTTATGGCAACTAATCATTTATTCAACAATTATTGAGCACCTGCTATTAATTAGGCACAGTGTCATCTGTTGTGGATGCAATAGATTATGAACAAACAGATATAGCCTCTGCCTTCATGGAGCCTAGAATCCAGTGGAAAGTTAGACGTTAAACAGCAATAAAGAAATGCTTACTAATAGTAAGTGGTTCCAAATGAAAAATAATAGAATAAGAAATAACATAGAGGAACTTATTCTAAAATTGGGTCAAGAGTGAGTTGAAGTTAAAAAAGGAAAATGTTGGGAAGGGTGGAAGGATTAAGATGGTAGACATGAGGCAGCTAAAGTGAGTTTCTCCTACAGAGTAAAGCAAGATAGAATTTCCTCAACACCCAGAGAGGAACAGATCCAGAAGCATGCCCCACAAGTCTCCCATGGAGTGATAATAACCATTTAAAGCAAAGAAGAAGAAAAACATCCACCGCCCTGGGCTGGAATTGACTGGACTCTTGTCTGTACCACTATAGTCCACCACAGCCTCCAAACACAGTTAAGAAAGTAAATAACAGGAATTTTGGAGTTCTGTGCTCCTGCCTTGAACCTGCAGGGCCCCTAATGGGAAACTGCCTTCCACACAGCTGTGCTCTGCTGTGGAGTGGTGCAGGAAAAAAGTGTTGAGCAACGCCAGCTGCCATTTCCCAGGAATTCAACTCTTACAGGATTGAGAGGCCGCTTTCCAGCCAGCTTGGAATGGGCCCCAAGGGCAAACTCCACAGCTACAGACAGTTCCTGGCTGGGCTGTTTGCCTGAGAACACCTGAGGCTCTGAGACCCACTGCACTTTTGCAGATTGCCTGGGGCCAAGGTGAGAGCCAGGTGGGACATGCAGTAGCAATCTCTCACTCCCCTGGTGAACACTTCTGGGCCTGCTCTGCACAACCCCATTATCCCAGTGGCCTGGGACTCCTTCCTAATACCCACTGGGACAGCTAAGAGTGCAACTTGAGGGGTGCTTCATCTCCTTTCCCCTGCACTCTCCCCAAAAGCTCAAAACAGAGAATGTGGGAGATCCCTAGAACCCTGCCCTCAGCCTAGGCTGGCTGGGAATTTTCTTGCGGCAACACATGCCAAGGTGAAACCCTACAGCCACCATTGTAGCTGGCTGTCTCCCACAGCCTCCACCTGCTGGTCAGAGGTAAATAGTATAGCAAACCACATGCCAGCTAACAACAGTGGAATGTTTTAACAGTAGATTAGAATGAGCAGAAGAAAAAATCTCAGAACTTAAATACAAGGCTTTTCTATTAACCTAATCAGACAACAATAAAGAAAAAAGAATAAAGAGAACAGAACAAAGTCTCCAAGAAATGTGGGATTATATACATTGTCCAAACCTAATATTCATAGGGGTTCCTAAGGAAGAATTCATTGTAAAAAGGACATCCCCAAGGCAGATAATCATCCAGCTATGAAAAGTTAATGTTAAGGAAATAATTTTAAGAGAAGTGAGACAAAAGCATCAAATAACTTACAAAGGTGAACCCATCAGACTAACTGCAGACTTCTCAGAGGAAACCCTACAAGACAGAAGGGATTGGGGCCCCATCTTCAATATTCAACAGAATAACTGTCAGCCAAGGATTTTGAATCTTATAAAACTAAGTTTCATAAAAGAAGGAGAAATGAAATTCTTTGCAGACAAGGAAAATGTTGGGAAAGAGCATTCAAGAAGGACTTAAAAATATGATGAAGACCCTAAAAGGGGTAAGAATGTGGCCTGGTCAGGACTTAAAGAAGGCAAGTGTGGTTGGAAAAGAGTAAAAGGGAACCAGAATGTTTCAAAATGAAGCTGGAAGATCAGGCTAGGGCTACATCACGTCAGGTGATTGTCCTTAACTAACACTGCCATTAGGACTAAGTGGGACAATGCTGCAGAATTGCAGTCAATGTTCTTAGAAGGTATCTTGAAAGGAGGCGGCTCAAAAGCATGCAGCAAGGAGACTCTACCAATTGCTCAGTTGCTCTTATAACTCACCACAGATATATATATGGTAGAGTTGTATATATATATATGTATATGTATGTGTGTGTGTGTGTGTGTGTACACATATATACACAAGCAAACATCCCATAAAAACTGATAAAACTTTCTCATTAATATAACTGCTAAATCATCACCTACATCTACAATATCCACCTCAGGTTGCCCTTTTGTGCCTAGTTCTTGCCCTCCAACCTTCTCTGGATACTATTTCTAATCAGAGATCATCTACACATAATTATTGAAAGAAAGGCTAATCAATGTTATTTGTACAAGTATCATTCACCTCTAGATATGGGGCTGGAACCTATAAACTGCCAATAGCAAAAATATCAAAGTTCAAAGTTAGACTCTGGAGACACACTGACATAGTATGAATTCACACCCATGGATTAGTTCTGCCACTAATTTTCGGTGTGAACTTGAACAAATAAGTTAACCACTCAGCCTCAGTTTCCTCATTTGAAATGTGGGACTAATCATATTTATCTAAAAGGGTGATTCTGAGAATTAAGATAGGAAACTATTTACATCATTACCTTTCAGCAAAAATAGTGATGAAGAGTCCTAATACTGAAACATAGCAACACAAACATACATACATATAAAAATGCTAATTGATTGTTCCCTTTGTGCCAGGCTCTGTGCTATGTCCTGGAGATATGAAAGATTACTAAGTATAATTCATATCCTCAAGAAGTTCATTTTCCAATGGGCTGACAGATATGTGTGAAGCTAACTATATTACAAGGCAGACTCAAATGTTAAATTATGTGGGAGCACAGAGGAAGGAGCAATGAAATCTGCCAGTGGATTTGGCCACAATATCTAACCATTTTCTTATGTACATCTGACTTCAGTAGGCATGCTAACATCTCCAGACTCACTTGCTTCACAGCAACTTTAAAATTGCATTTATCTTGTAACTACTGAACCCATTCTGATTTGAAGTATGTTTTCCTCAGAACAATCAACCACAAGTATTTCCTTACTACCCACTCTGTGCTAGGGGTTGTGGGGGATAAAGGAGAAGCAGATTATTTGTCCCTACTCTCAAGGTGCCTAAAGTCCAGAAGGGTGAGAGTGAAACGACCCCCAAAGGCCATTTAAAAAACAATAAACTATTACTGACTGTGGATCTGCCTCTGAGTATTTTCAGAGAAGAGAGTGCAGGGTGAGTTGGAATGGGGGGGGGGGCGGGAAGCCCAAATCATTGTTCTAGCAGATCAAACATCAGTTCAGACTTTTAGAAACTACTTACATACAGATGTTTAGATACCCATTCTGCACTGCATTATAACTCAAAAGAGAAAAATAATTTCAGTGTATCAGAGTCTCTCCCAATGCTTACTAATCTGAATTTATAGCACATTGCTACAAGAGTGCTTTATTTAAAATCTGTTAAAAACCACAGCTGTGATATTTTTTGATGTCACAAATACAGGTAGGCTAAGCATGTATTAGTGAAGATAATAGAAAAACTTATAGGGTCTCAGAGCAAGGTATATTTCAGAATAGGAGCAACCTGACAAGAAAAATTCAGGGATGCAATAAATTATTTTTAAAACGTTGCTTTTTGTCAGAGGAATCTTTAAAAAGTATGTTTTGAATTTTTGAGGTACACACACATTTTATGTCAGTGAAATGCCACAAGAAAGTATGTTTGGAAAAAAGCTGATGGGGAGTGAGAAACAAGAAGAGCTGCTGAAAGGCATTAATGAGTTGGAAGAAGGTCAACAACCCATTTCTAGTTAAATCTATTATGAGTTCAGAGTGGTCCCAGGTGGAACTTGTGCTGACATACAGAACTCCTTCTCTAGCCCAGAACAATTAAAAGCAGAGAAAGGTAAACTAGATGGTTTTCAGGATGCCTCTTACTCCTAAGTATGGTGAATGAAAATGTTAGACTCCTCAGTTTTGGGGGAAGATTTTCAGTATAAACATGGCCAATGGCAAATGTACTTGAGCTGATAATTTTGTATTAGATAAAAAAAACTCAATAAATAATTGAAAAGTTATCCAAGATAGTTAAAATCCATGTATTATCCTCTACCTGTCCTTAAAGATAGTCCTATCATCTGGGCCTAGAAGTTCTCCAACTTCAATATGCATTAGAAGCACTTGGAGAAATGTGTAGACTGCAAATCCTTGCTCCCTCTCCCAGAGATTCTGATTTAGTAGGTCTGAAGCTTGACCCAGGGATCTGAAGAAGTGACAGTAAAACAGAGTATAATAAGACTAGAGAAACAAGCCGGGCTCGGTGGCTCAGCCTGTAATCCCACGCCTTGGGAGGCTGAGGTGAGTGGATTGCCTGAGCCCGCGGGTTCGAGACCCGCCTGGGCAAATTGGCAAGACCTCATCTCTACAATAAATCAAAAAAATCAGCCGGGCATGGTAGCGCATGCCTGTAATTCCGGCTACTCGGAAGGCTGAGGCGGAAGGATCGCCAGAGCCCAGCAGGTAGAGATGGTGGTGGCCGGGAGCGGCCACTGCACTCCAGTCTGGGCGACAGAGTGAGACTCCAACTCAAAAAAAAAAAGACTAGAGAAACAACTTTTCAATTCATCCTAGAAACTGTCTTTGTATTTATTATTGTTTTTAATAGAAGTGAATTGAAAGCAAGCCGGTCCTATATTCTAAAAGACTTTCTTTAGTAACAGCTGACATGTCCTTTTTGAAAATCTTGTGATTGCAGTTTGGGCCAGACTGACATTTATGGCAACAACTAATTATCATATCATCTGTAATGGCTTATATTTAAAGATTATCTCCTATTGAGCATCTTTCTTCTATTAAGATTATAGATTTTTTTCCTAATTTGGAAAAAAGCATTAGTCATTTTACATGTAGAGAAAATAGGTGACTAGCCGAAGGTCACACCACTGGCAAACAGCTGGTGAGAATCTCTATTTTTTTGTATCTCAATGCAGTGTTGTTAGATAATGCTGCTTTCAGCTAGAAAATATATATGGAAGTCTTTAGGAATGGATATTTGAGCAAGGAATTGTAAAATGTTTCCCTGCTCCATCCCGCCAACTCTTACCTCATTTCCTTTTACCCCTACCATACCTCCTCTATCTTCAGCCTAAAGTTCCCTTTAAATTTCTTAAAAATTTATTTTGTTAAATGAAACTCTTTTATATGAACTTGTGCTGATCACCACTTAGAATCAGATCTATTCCTGAGCTTTGATGAAAATAGTTTTATCACATCATTTTGTGGCTTGGATGTGAATAGGCTCAAAGGTGTGTGCTGAACATGTATCCTAGAATCTCATTCAATAATTAAGGAAGCTAGTAAGTTTTACAAAGTCAGCTCTCCTCAGTCATTCTACATATGGCAGATTCAGGAATGGCACTAAATTGCTGAAATTACTGAGTACAGAATCTGTGAAAGTTTATTTTCTCTGTTCAGGCAACAATTTGTCAGCAGAATTCCTTTATTTTGCTTGAGCTTTTGTGTCTGGCAGTAGGGTAAGGTGGGGGGAGCATTCTCAAGGTGCTGACTGTCTTTTGTTCCCTTTGCAAATAGGTTTGCAGGGAAAGCTCCTTTCATGCTATGGTGCATTGGTCTTGCACCCATTTAAAAAATGACAAGACCCAGTTTACTTGCTCTACTCAACAAAGTTACTAGTCTATCAAACATGGGGAAATCATGGCTTGCCAATAACCACATCTGAGGACTCTGAATTATCAGCCAAAGCCTTTCTAGTATTTAAAATCTGCTGTCTTCTCTGTATGTTATGTACATATCTAAAGGTTAGGGTCCTTTTGTTTTTAGCATGGCTGTTGTTTTTTGTTTTTTTAAATTTTATTTTAAAAGATGGGATGTACATTTCAGGATTAGGTGTGCAAATCATCATTGTATAGGTATAAGTTCCGGCCTTGCTTTGGTCCCCACTTTGCCTGGTGCCATGCCCCCCCACCCCCACCCCAGCAGTATCCTGCTACTGCCAATCCCTTGATTATAGTATTATGGTAAATGTTCAGGATCTGCTTATGAGTGAGAACATGTTGTACTCTGTTATTTGTTTCTGTGATAGAACACTGAGTATGATAGATTCTCAATCCATCCAAGTTGCTGTGAAGTCCATATATTTGTCCTTCCTTATGGCTGTGTAATATTCCATTGTGTATATGTACCACATTTTTTATCCGGGCCAGTTTTGATGGACAGCACGGTTGATTCCTTGTTTTTGCTATTGTGAATAGTGCTGCAATAATCATGTGTGTGCAGGTATCTTTTTTGTAGAATGCTTTGAGCTCTCTGGGTATATTCCCAGTAGGGGGATTGCTGGGTCATATGGAAGATCAATGATTAGTTCTTTTAGAAATCACTGCACTGTTTTCCAAAGAGGTTGCACTAGTTTGCATTCCCACCAGCAGTATGGAAGCATTCCTTTTTCTCTGCATCCTCACCAGCCCCTATTTTGTTTGTTTTATTAATGATGGCCATTCTTACTGGGGTTAGGTAGTATCTCAATGTGGTTTTGATTTGCATTTCTCTGATGATGAGTGAAGCTGAGCACTTCTTCATGTGTCTGTTGGCTGCCCATATATCTTCTTTTGAGAGTGTCTATTCATGTCTTTTGTCCTCTTTTTAATGGGGCTGTTTGTTTTTTTGTTTTTTGTTTTGGCATGTTTGATTTCCTTGTAGATCCTGGATGTTAGACTTTATACAGTTGGCAAATTTTTTTTCCCATTCTGTAGGCTGTCTTCTCACTCTCTTGATGGTTTCTTCTGCCTTGTAGAAGCTTTTCAGTTTGATAAGGTCCTACTTTTCTAACTTATCTCTTATAGCCAGGGTACTTGGGGTTTTGATCAGGAATTCGTTGCCAGTTCCAATTTCCATAAGGGTATCTCCTGCATTTTCTAAGGTTCTTATAGTTTGAGGTTTTACATTTAGGTCTTTGATCCATTTAGAGTTGATCTTTGTATGGTGATAGGTAGGGATCTTGTTTTAACCTTCTGCATGTAGTCAGCCAGTTTTCCCAGCATCATTTACTGAATAGGTTCTCCTCTCCCCAGTAGGTGGTGGAGGCTTTGTTGAAGATGAGTTGGTTGAGAAGTTGAGGTTTTGCTTCTGGAATTTCTATCCTGTTCCATTGGTCTATATGCCTGTTCTTGTACCAATACCAGGCTATTTTGACTATTGTAGCTTTATAATAGTGTTTAAAGTCTGGGAGTGTGATACCTCCTGCTTTGTTTTTGTTTTTGTTTTTGTTTTGGCTGAGGATTGTTTTGGCGATTTGTGGTTGTTTATGATTCCATATGAATTGCTGTATTGTTGTTTCCAGATCTGAGAAGAATGCTGCTGGCAACTTAATGGGTATTGCGTTAAATCTGTAGATTGCCTTGGGTAGGATGGACATCTTAATGTTGATTCTTCCATGAGCAGCCAACAGATACATGAAAAAATGCTCAGCCTCACTAGTCATCAAAGAAATGCAAATTAAAACTACACTGAGATACCACCTAACTCCAGTCAGGATAGCTATCATCCATAACTCAAAAAACAACAGATCCTGGAGAGGATGCGGCGAAAAGGGAACACTTCTACACTGTTGGTCGGAGTGTAAACTAGTACAGCCTCTGTGTAAAACAGTGTGGTGATTCCCAAAAGATCTAAAAATTGACCTTCTGTACAACCCTGCAATCCCCTTACTGGGAATATACCCGTAAGAACTCAAATCACTCTATAAAAAAGATACCTGCACGCGTATGTTTATTTCTGCATTGTTCACAGTAGCAAGAACATGAAACCAACCGTGCTACCCATCAAAAGAGGACTGGATTAAAAAAATGTGATACATATACACAATGGAATATTACGCAGCCATAAAGAAGAAAATCATGAACTTCACGCAACCTGGATGGACTTAGAGTCTGTAATACTGAGTGATCTTTCACAGAAACAAAGAACTGAGTGTTACACGTTCCCACTCATAAGCGGATTTTGAACAATTATCGTAATACTATGAAAGAATGATTGGCTATAGTGGGAAACTGCCGGGAGCAGGATGGGGAAGAGGGATTGGCAGTAGTAGGAATCTGCCTGGGGAAGGGGGGCACACCTCGTTAACAAGGGTACCTGCATAATTAACGTTTGTATACCTAACCCTGATTTGTAACCCACATCTTTAAAATAAAAAAAAGAAAAGAAAAAGAGAGACCCCAATTGTTGAAATTCTTCATCCTTTCATCATCTCATCCATCCATTTCTTTGTTTTCCTTAATATAATTAGCAATGATTGTAAAGTCCCTCCCTGTATCACTTGTGTCTTTTTCTGGTGCCTGTTTTTAATCTTTTGGTTTCTAGTCATTGTTTGTTTGGGTTTTGTTGAGTTTTTTTTTAAGCATACCTTATAATTTTGGATTGGGTGCTGAATATTATAGAAGTATTGGATAATGTTACCCTCATCCGAGGAGAATTATTCCCCCTAGCAGACAGAGCTGGTCTACTCCAGATTGTCCTATTCCTAGAATGCAACCCATCCATGAGATGTGGCCCTTATTCCTAGGATCTAATCTTATTCCTGACGTGTGGCCTTTGTAGGATTTCACCTAAAAATTCAGGATATTTTCTGAGGTCCCTCAACCTTGTTGGGTCAGTGACCCTTTCGGCCTACATCCATGTGGCTAATGAAACCTTTGCTCAGTTCTTTAGCAGTTGCTATTTTCTGCTGGTTGTTTTTGTTTGTCTGTTTTGAATCTCTCTTTGCTTTTATGTAGCTTAGGGATCAGCCAGTTATTTGAGGAAGATTTTTGTGCAGATTTTTAGTCCCCTTATTTTTGTTTCCTTCCTCTTCTAGATTTCTCCCCTCACTTTCCAGGCACTTTGGCAGTCCTGAATGCTAACCTTTCTTCCCCTAGTTCTTTTTCTCAGGGTTTACTTCCCTAATCTATAGTTTGGAAATTTTCCTGAACAGAAAACATTGGACTGATTGTGGAGCTCACTTTGTGTCTTTCCCTTCTCCACAGACACAGCCTCTAAAGCTCCACCTGTGTTGATTGTCCTGCAGTACTCTCAAGCAGTTGTTTTATATACCCATTGTTATTGAACTTCCCAGCTTTCAGAACTAAGAAAATTAAATTTCTTTTTTTTTTTTTTTGAGTTGGAGTCTCACTCTGTCGCCCGGACTGGAGTGCAGTGGCCGCTCCTGGCCACCACTGCAGCCTCGACCTGCTGGGCTCCGGCGATCCTTCCGCCTCAGCCTTCCAAGTAGCTGGAACTACAGGCGCGCGCTACCACGCCTGGCTAATTTTTTGATTTATTGTAGAGATGAGATCTCGTCAAGTTGCCCAGGCGGGTCTCGAACCCGCAAGCTCAGGCAATCCACTCACCTCGGTCTCCAAAAGCGCGGGATTATAGGCTGAGCCACCAAGCCCGGCCTTTCTTTGACTTCTTGAATTCATGTTGTCGATAAGTCTGATGTAGATATGATTACTGAATTTTTGTAAATTACTCATTTTTTTCCCTTGGAGAAATTTTAGGATTTTTCTCTTACCTTTTATTGATTCCCAATGTGTGCTTATCAGTGGATCTTATCTTTTCTTAGTTTTTCATATTCAGCAATTGGAAGACTCTTCTAACTTGCTAATTTCATATTGGTTCTGCCTTCAAAATATTTAACAGATTAAACTCCAAACACCATCTCTACTGCTACAATCCAGCTTCAAGCCACCATCGTATCTCACCTCAGTTATTACAGTAGATCTCCCACCCCAGTCCACTGATCTTCCTACTTTCACTTTGGCCTTCTAAAATCTATTTCAACCTTGCCCCTCAGTAGTAGCCTGGACAGTCTTTGTGTGTGTGTGTGTGTGTGTGTGTGTGTGTGTGTGTGTGTGTGTGTGTGTGAGAGAGCTGGAGTCTCACTCTGTTGCTCAGGCTGGAGTGCAGTGGCAACCTGATGGGCTCCAGTGATTCTTCTGCCTCAGCCTTCCAAGTAGCTGGATCTACAGGCATGCACTACCACTCCTGGCTAGTTATTTTTCATTTATTGTAGAGACGAGGTCTCGCCAAGTTGCCCGGATTGGTCTCGAACCCGCTGGCTCAGGCAATCCACTTGCCTCAGCCTCCCAAAGTGCTGGGATTACAAGATGAGCCACTGAGCCTGGCTGACAATCTTTTAAAAACTCTTTGTTCAAAAGTCTCCAGTGACTTCTCATTTCACCTGGAGAGAAATCGTGTTTACGGTGTTCTGTAGCAGGTTGTGTTATGTGGATACCTATGATCTCTCAGGCCACCTTCCCCTTTTCTCTCTCCTCTCTGGGCTCACAGGCTTCTTAATAATCTTCCTTAGATTTCAGCAAGAGGCTAATATGTATTGTCAGACTACCAATCTGATTCCATCTATGTATTTTTTTCAAAAAATAATTCCTTTACATAATGGCGTGGCCTATTGGTAAAGGCATGAAGGTTAATAGAATGGCTGGAGGATATTGGCTGTCTAATGCCATATAACTTATTCTATATAGTGAAGTATATACAGAATTAGAAAACATGGCATGAGATCCTTGAGTCCAGCTCTGTGGGAGCAAATCGAAGAGACCAGAGCCCTAGCTCATATACTATCACGTGGCTTGAGTTCTGCCAAGTTATCTACGGGCACTGAACTTCAATATTCTCGCTTATGGAATGAGGCTGTACCATCATCTACTTCATATGAATGCTATAGAGATAGAATAGGCACAGTATCCGGCACATGGAAAAAATCTCAGTATATTTTAATACCCCATAACTTCCTTCTCAATTCTACTTTTTTCTACAACACCTCTTTCTAGCACTGTCATGCTCTGGAAAGTAAGTCAGTGTCTGGTACATAGCAAACAGCAAATTAATTAAATTCAGGTAAACTGTATTAAATGTCAATATCTCAATGATTTCCCAAGGATTTGACCAATATTTTCATTGGAAGGTGTTTGTACTCTCAGTGTGAGTTCTAATGTCATCCATCCCTGGAGATCATTGGGGATCTTCATTAAGATGAGATAATTTAAAAGCTTTTTGTAAAATGCTGCTATTACCTTTGAAATCTCTTTTGAAATCCAAACTGTGACGGCCTGGTCCCCATCGCATTTTTTCTGATTCCCTTTTTTGGAGGTCAAGACCATCTTTTCATTTTTTTAAATAATTTTTTTTTATTTTAAAAATATGGGGTACAAGTGAGGATTAGGTACATACATGTTCATCATACAGGTAAAGTGTGGGTACCCTTATTGATGTTATATGTCCCCCCCTCCCTGGCAGTGTCCCACTACTACCAATCCCTTTCTTATAGTATTATAGTATTCTTATATGTATTATGATAAATGTTCAGGGTCCACTTATGAATGAGTGCATGTGGTACTCAGATCTTTGTTTCTGTGATAAATCAGAGTATTATAGACTCTAATTTCATCCAGGTTGCCGCAAAGTTCATAATTTTGTTTTACTTTATGGTTGCATAATATTCCATCGTGTAAATGTACCACATTTTCTTTATCCAGTCCACTTTCGATGGGCAGCATGGTTGGTTCCATGTTTTTGTTATTGTGAATAATGCTGCAATACACATGCATGTCCAGGTATCTTTATTATAGAGTGATTTGAGTTCCTCTGGGAATATTCCCAGAATAAGGATTGCTGGGTGGCATGGAAGGTTGATTTTTAGATTTTTTAAAAAATCCACTACACTGTTTTCCACAGAGATTGTACTAGTTTACATTCCCACCAACAGTGTAGAAGTATTCCCTTTTCCCCACATCCTCTCCAGCATCTGTTGTTTTTTTGAGTTAGTGATGATGGCCATCCTGACTGGAGTTAGGTGGTATCTCAGTGTGGTTTTAATTTGCATTTCTTTGATGATTAGTGAGACTGAGAATTTTTTTCATGTATCAGTTGGCTGCTCGTATGTCTTCTTCTGAGAAGTGTCTATTTATATCTTTTGCCCATTTTTTAATAGGGTTATTTGTTTTTTCCTTTCAGCACATTTGAGATCCTTGTAGATCCTGGATGTTAGACCTTTGTCAGATTTACAGTTGGCAAATATTTTTTCGCATTCCACGGGCTGTCTCTCCACTGTCTTGAACATCTTTCCATTTTACCTGGTCTGTTGTGCTTGCGATTTCCTTGTGCACATGTTATTTTCAGTGACTTACTGTTTGCTAAACATTGTGAATATTATACATATTAATTTAGTAAGAAGCTTCAAGAAAGCACAACCTCAAGTAAAATAGTAAAAAAGGCATATCATGGAATTGACTTTCATCAAAGGGGCCTGCCCTTTCCCTGGAATTTACCATGACACAGGATCTCAGGCAGTTAGAGAAAACCATCCCAAAAACAGCTCTGAGAGTGAGAATGCAGAGTAATGGTGTTGAAACTCTGTGCTAAGTAATGTTTTGAAATTTAGGTGCCACATTACCAGCACGTTTCTGAGTTGACAGTCCTTGGGCAGCATTCCATAATGTCTCTAGTTTATGTCTTAACTGAGCTGACTGGGAGCACATCAGAAGTTACAGCTTCCAACTGTTCTAATGTGCTACTTGCCAAACCGTTGGTGTCACAAAAGAAGCACTTCCATTACTTCATGTAGCTTGTAACTTTTCTTTTAAATTCCCTCTTGGAGTTGGCATTTCTTTTAGGTATAATCTATGCTAGGATTGCATTTGGTTATCCCCTTCAAAGTTCAGAATTTAAACTAGTTAAAAATCTTTATGTACTTCTTTGCACTCAAAATAATATAAACCTTGTTAATTTCAACTTCAGGAAGTCTTCAGAGATTTTGTAAGGACTTGAGCAATAGCTTAGAAAACAATTTGGGTTGCAATATATAGTATTTTCATGAATAAAAATGTGGCACTTTTGAGACATTGCAAAAAGAACCTAATTTAGCCTAAGTAATTTTCTCAACTCTGCACCTTACAAAGGTTGCTCAGTTGTTGGGCTGGATGGGGATCTTTTGTCTGTATGTCCACATAATGTAGGGGTTGTATGTCTCAGATGGTGTCCTCAGTCCAAACTTACTCACCTGTGAGAGACTGGTCTCCTTCCCTCTTTCAGGCAATCTGCCGTACATACCACACAGTCAACTAGGTCTACCAGGCAGTGGTTTCCAAACCTCGAAGAGTTAAAGGAATCACCTTACTCAACCTTTAACAACTTACATTTCCAGACTATAGCCATGGAGAATCTGAATCACTAGAAGTGGCCTTGGCCAGGGGCCCCTACTTCCTGGCTTCTCTCCTGCCCTTAACACAGTTTGGTGGCCACAGTTTGGCAATGCACCCATGATATGCTGTATGTGGAGTAACATTTAAAATGGCAGCAGAATAATGTGGACAAATTGGGGGGAAAAGAGGGCACAGCAACAACTAGAGGCTAAATTATTATAGACTGTTAAGAATATCCAATGCAGCAGGGAACAAAAGCATTGATTCTACTTCACCTCCTGTTACTATACAGTAAATTCCCTACATATGAACCTTCAAGTTACGAACTTTAAGGATGGTCACCTGTGTTTTTTTATGTATTATTTCTCTCCACCAGATGTCATTATAACCTGTAAAATACTTATTGTACTATATAGCTGATTATGTTAGTTAGGTATCTAGGCTAACTTTGTTGGACTTAAAACAAATTGGACTGACAAATGTAATCTTGGAATGGAACTTGTTTGCATGTTGGGGACTTCCTGTATAATATAGATTACAAAGCCGGGTTTTGCCTTGATATTCTCTCTTCTTCCCCACATCTGTCATGTGACTGTGTGTCTCTGTGTGTGTGTGTATGTGTGTGTGTGTGTGTGTGTGTGTGTGTGTGTGTGTGTGTGTGTGTATGTATCTTGGAGAGTTTGTTCTGTCTTTTCCTTTCTTCAGTTTCTTATCATAGCCAGTTAAATAGACTGTGAGAGAAAAAGATAGAGATATGGACACTTCCGGTAAAGTGTAAGGAAAGAGAAAAGAACAACATTTAGGATAAAACAAGAAGAAAAACTCTTGAAGAGTATATGAAAAGCAGTTCCTGTGAGTGTAGAGTAATAGTATTTTTTTCTTTGATCTTCTGAATATATCTTGACTACTTAGCAGATTTGTATCTCAGTTTCCCAAGTGGATGTCTTTATTTATAAAGACTGATAGCATTGTCACTGAAGGTGATTGTTCATCAAACAGTTCTTCTTACATAGGGAATCTCTTGGTGTTCTTTCTAAATTAAGCCAGGGAAGTCTGGCATGATTGTCATTTATTCAACAAATATTTATTGACAAGAATACTAGCCGCATGACAAATAAACAGGCAATGACAACATGGAGTGGCAAGTGCTGTGACAGGGAAGGTACAGAGGGTAGGTGACACAAAGGAGTACTCTTCACCACCCTTGGGGAGGAGGGAAGGCTTTCTGAGGAAGTGAGATCTCAAGGTTGCATCCTGCACGGTGAAGAGTTGCTCACCAAGAGTGGCTGAAGAGTTGAATATGCCAAGGCTTCAGTGACTAGAGAACTGAGGGTGGTTCTGTCTGGACAGAAGCTGGCAAGAGATGAGGCTGGGAGTTAAGTGAAAGTCAGATCTTGAAGGATCTTATGCTTCACACAAAGAAGCTCAAATTTTACAATGGGGCAGTCCATTTTACATATGGTTTTTATATTTTAGTCTTATTTGTCTTCACAAATAAGACATCACAGGTAAGAGGTGTTACCATTCTGTTTGTCACAAATAAACAGGAAGTTGCAAAAGTAGGCATGTGAACAGAAGTGGGTCAACACGGCTGGTGCCTATCCTCAGAAAGGTTTGCTTGCAGAATTGGTCTATGACCAGCTTTTGGGAACTTGACTGGTAAACAGTTGCCTGCAGTGATATAAGACTTTTCCAACTGATAAGTGTGACTTGCTCTGTCTAGACTGTGAAAACAATATGGCATATGTGGAAAACCTGCTTTCCTTCTGGAACTCTGAAACTTTAATACGGACTAGGCCGAAGGTGCCTGTGTGACCAACTCCCAGAAAAATCTTGGATGCTGGGTTTCTAATGAGCCATCTTAGGCAGAAACATCACATATATGTCATTGCGTTTCCATAGCTGGAAGAAGAGTGTGCAGTGTATGACCCTTCATGAGAGGGAGGAAACATAAGAAAGCTGGCACATGGATTCTTCCAGACTCCACCTGTCTTCCCCCCTTATGAGCCAGTGTATGTCCTTAGTACAACACTGTGATAAATCTTAGCCATGAGTCCAATTATGGGCTAAGGCCCATGAGTCGTATTTTCAGTGACTCGCCTAACATAGGGGGGATCATGAGGATCCCCAACATGTGTGCTAAAATAGTTACTGAATGAGGGAATGAACTGAGCTGTCAAAAGGAAGTATTAGTGTCTCTATATATTATCTATATGTGTATATATATATGTGTGTGTGTGTGTATGTAAATGTTTTTAGCTAAGATTTTTTTAGCCAGTTTGATTTCTTACCATATGTCTCACACTCTCAAACTTGGCTCTAAATTACTTTTGACTTCTGTCTTCAAATGATAGAGATGTGTCAGCTTTGAGGAGAGTCAAAAGCAAGAGCTACTCTCAAAGAACTAAAAACTGTGCTTCCATGTGATCCATCACTCTCTACCCTGGGAATCTACCCAGAGGAACATAAATCGCTCTACTAAAAAGACACCTGCACACACGTTTGTTGCCACACTATTCACAATAGCAAAAGTGTGGAACCAACCCAGATGTCCACCAGAAGTGGACTGGATTAAAAAAATGTGGTACATATACATGATGGAATATTATGCAACCATAAAGAAGAACAAAATCATGATCTTTGCTGCAATTTGGACGCAGCTGGAGACCATCATACTAAGTGTTCTGTCACAGAAACAAAGAACTGAATACTGCAGGTTCTCACTCATAAGCCTGCCCTGATCACTGGTCATGCTAGCATAAGGATGGGACGGCAAGTGCTGGACACTGTTAGGGGAGAGAGGGAGGCAGAGGGATGGGGGCACATGGCAGCACACTGGGTACCTGGCCCATTATCGGGCAGAGAGCTACTAACTCGAAGAACAATTTCAAATCAGGAGATCCAGAAAGGATTTAAATAATGGCAAGCATCCTAAGGTAATATCTTTCCTTTTCACAGATGAGAACATATGTGTGCAGCTTCTGGTATTCTAAAAGCAACCACGTCGTAGTATGACACCTTGATGCAACCGGCCTATCTTGTTACGTTAAAAAAAATACATTAGTATTTATGAAATGATAGCAATGGACTAGATATTTTTGTATAACTTACATTGGAAAAATTCGACTCAAGATTTACTTGAAAAGACTTTCTTTTCGAACAGCTTTAAAATCAAGTCCTGACTTACAGCTTCATCTTAATTTTGAAAATTCCCTGGAGCTCCATCCTATCTTATAGAGTTACTGGCAGTAGTGTCGTCCTGTTAAGTAGTGCCCCTCCGACAGCCTTAATTTGTTTTTTTCTATTATCTTTGTCTCAATCTGGACTGAGGCCGAATTGTAAAAATAGCGTGTTTACTGCTCCCTGCTCTCTGTATGACCTTGTAGTCTTTCTTAGTAGCCTTTTCTCTATCCCAGTGGTAAAGAACACCACTTCTTAAGCATGGCTAGGCTTGTTTTTGGTCTTTATTTCTTGTCTAATTGGAGGGGATTTACAGTTTATAAACGGACTTTAATATAGAAGGTCCCTGGAGTTATTCATATACAGTGACATGGTGATTTCCCAACTTGCAGTTTTTACAAGAGTAGCTTTCTTCAGAGGCTCTTTACTTAGTTTCTGCTCCCATTTTATTGCCTTCCCAGTCTTTATTTTTCTCTCTTCTTTTTTTTACTTATCACATCTCATCAGATTCCTTCCCTCAGCTGGTCATAAATGCTCATTTTAATACTTACTGCCCTTATGGAATGAAGTTTTATGATTCTTGCTCATAGTTTTAAAAGCAAATGAAACCCCCCCCTTTTTTTTTACTGTATTTCTCTGTTTACAGTGACTTAATGGAAATTCTTTTTATTTATGGAAGCCTAGATTCTTTTTGTTATGTTCGAATAGGAAGATTTGGGGTTTTTTTTTTGTTTTTTTTTACTTGATGTTGTCCTCCTGGGTCAATAGCTTTAATGAAAGTATGTTTTCGATTGCTAATATAAGTTTACTTAGAGTATGTTGGTTGCCAACAAAAGTTCAGTTCTAACCAAGTGTAGGCTCTTTATGGGGGCCCTTGGATTTAGAGGCCTGCTTAATGAAGTGAGTGTTGTAAGATTTGCTGGTGTTTGTGGCATCACTGGTTTTAAAAGAAGAGTTCCTGGAGCTTCTAGTAGTAACTGTAATAGCCTGATAGTCTTTTTTTTCTTCTCAAAGAGATATCATTGTGTCCTCTATATAGTGACTTTTTGTGTTTTCATTTTAGTTTTCCAGAAAGATGGTCATTCAGAGCCTACACATCTGTTCTGTATTTTGATCCATGGATGAGAATATTCATTCAAGCCAAAAGAGTTAAAACTAAACACCTATGTTATTGCCTCTACAGACCCAGGTAACTCACCTTTCTTCAGTTATCCTCATAGAGTTTTTATTTATTTGGCAGTAGCAGCAGCACACAGCAGTGAACATGCGAGGTTAGATGATCACTTTAAGTAGAAATTTGTTTTTGCTTCAGTAAATCTCAGGTATTTTGACTGTAATTAGTTCCATTAAAAGGTCACGGTTCACTTAGATTTTCTGTTTACACAACATATTTGAACTATTAAGTGATATGAATACATGTTTATGATACTATGCATATAGATGAATATATTTATAAATACATATCTGGTTCTTTAGTATTTTATTTCTTTTTATACTTTAGCATAAACTTTTTTAAAGTTTATGTTTATATATTATAAAATCTATCTTGTCAGATATTATAAAATCTAAATTGTCAGAACTGCAATTTTTTTGATGTGGTTTCTGGGTGGTCATTCATTTATACACCAAACATTTATCATATTCTTCTGTGAGTCTGAGATTGTTATAGTTACAAAGCATAAGAAAGATAAGATTAATCTAGTTTTGAGGCTTAGTATCTGTTGGAAGAAACATTTAATGCTTGCATACTGTTTGTATATGTATCTTTTTACCTCTACTATTTCATTTGATTTCTGCAGTGACACTGTGGGTTAGGTTTTATCATCGGCGTTTTAGCGATAAGGAAATGTCAAAACTGGAAAATAGCTCAAATCTTCTGGCTCCAAATTCTTTATTAATCCAAATTTTATGCTTCTTCCCCTATACTACATTAACTGTTTGTAATATACCTACATTTGTCTTCTTGTCTTATTTTCATGACAAAGCAGTTGCTGTCCTGGGGCTGTCCTGGGGCCTTGCAATCACTCGTGTAGATATTAATATTAAAAATTATAGATCTCTGCATCTTACTCCCTGACCAGACACCAATGGATTCCTCGTTTCCTTTTGATTTCTAATTGTACTGCAGATCATCTTTGGAAAATAAAGTATATCAAGCCTGAAACTTTCCCTATAAATCAGTCTATTCATTCCCTAATAAATATCAAAGCAGTATTTCCTTTCCTTTTCTTTTTTTTTTTTTTTTTTTTGAGGCAAAGAAAGAAAAGTTTATTTAAAAGTAAATTAGAGAGAGAGAAAGAAGGAAGAGAGAAGATTCACCTTCCCAAAATTGGGGAGGGGGCCAAAGCCAGGAAGCATGGCGACAGCCATAGCTCAAAGAGCACATGGCCACACCAGAGTCTAGCAAGACAATGGCCATGTTTCTTCTTCATCAGTCTCATTCTTCTGGGAAGAACTAAGGGTGTCTGGGATCAATCAATATTGCTGATCTTTCCAAATTAAATGATTCCTCTCAGTGAGATTGGGTAAAAAAATAGTTTAAGCCAATGGAAAACGTGGACTTGTCTCTACTTTATAAGGGAATTTCAGTAATTTGAATTTTATCGACCAAAATTACTTATATCAAGTGATGGCTGTTTCCCATTTGAGTGTATTTTTAATTCATTTTTCAAAGAGATATTCTTATATGTGTATATTACCAGGACATAAGTATAATGTGTATATATATGCGTGTGTATATATATTTCCCTAAAATAAGTTTAAGGAGGCTTGAACCTTTACCAAGTTTCATTTGACGCTCTGATAAACTGTTAAATCTGATATTTGGTATCTACAGTACGGAAAGATTTATTTTTTATGTCATTATACTTTAGGACTTTGCCATATTTTACTTACATATAATTTTCCTCTCAGGTTCTCTGGTGGCAAAAGCCTGGCATAAAAAATATGAGTAATTTCCTCCATGTTATCCCACCCCAATAGGATAACTAACCCCTACATCTTTTTTTTCTTCCTTAAAAGGCACTGTAGCTCTAATGACTCTGTTAGAACAGATTAAGAGCTGGTATTGACCCTATTTGAGTGACATAGAGGCATTTAAAGGGTATTAAAAAGTGATTAACTACGCTGTCTACTTGGCCACCCTGGCTATAATAAACTTCTGAAAGTGCAGGAGACTCGCTGGCATCTTTGACTCAGTGTTTTCATGACTGTGAGGTTATGGAGACCCGAAACAACAGCCCAGGGTTGCCCAGGATATACCCAGGCTCTACCGAATTTTCTTTGCTGGGCATAACGAGCATTTGCTCCTCTAAGAGTGGGTTTTTAAGACTTCCCTGTTGGGCAGACTTTAGGGACAAGCTACTTCAGAGGACTTTGACTGCTCATAGGTTTCTTTGGTTGAATGCCAGCCCCTGGCCCAATTAGTAGATTTAATGACCAGAATTCGAAATCCAGTGTGTCCAGGACAGCAAATTTGTTTTCTTTACACAGACATGGCATGCAGTGTAGCAACTCAGAGAGGGCCATGAGTTTGGCATAAGATTGATGAAGTTGTTTATGCTGTCCATAGTGGAAGGGACTGCCACCCAAGATGAGTACACATTTGTCCCTGGAGGAGTCACGCTTGTAGAAGAAATTATGACTTTGGGAAGAGTTTCAGCTAGGTGATTTCTCAGGTCTCTTTCAACATAAAGATTTTTATGAGTCTGTAATTCTTGGAGTCTTAAATATTGTGTATCTATACAGACAAGTTATTACATGGCTATGTTACTTCATCTTAGGCAACAAACATTACTGGTTTTCTTTGGCTTTGGATTCTCTAGCAGAGAAGTATTTATACAGACATTAAATCGTTGCATATTAGAACTAAAGAAGGAGTAAAATGGTCACCTCAGAAAGCTCTTTAAGGGAGTCAACCAAAACTCCATTCTTCAGTAGCACTGAAAAGAGCTCAGATGAGTTGGGATCGGAGTGGCCCTGCTTCCGTAGGAGCAGTGTGGTCTTTTTAAAGTTATTCAGGGCCATTCACTCTATGTTGTGTCATCAAATGCTCTGCAACACTGTGCTTCTGGACCAGTCTTCATTTTACAGAGGTGCTCCCCACACTCTCACACTCTCCCCACCTCGCCAGACTAGTGAATTTTGGAAGTGACTCTTTTGGGCACTGTGTATCTTCTGTATCCATTTATGAATTGTTATCATCTTAAATTAGTTCTATCACCTTCTAATATAGTACTGTAATAATTAGAAGCAAAATTTCAATTAGCCAAACCTGGATTTGAGTTTTGTTTTTGTCATTTCCTAGTTGTGGACCTTTGGCGCCTACTTGAGTCTCACTCTCCTCCTCTGTGAATTGGAAATTCCTCTGCCAGTTAAGGGTGTTGTGAGGATTAAAATACAACATAAAAACACTGAGCAAAGTTCCTGGAATGTTTGTAAACCGACAGTAGCTGTTAATTATACAAATGAACAATAACAAGTGGATGGAACGATGACTATGTGCAAGACACTCTTGTAGGCACTGGGTGTGCAGCACAAGCACCAGCAGAAACTGCCCCGAGGAGCTTACGTTCCAGTAGGGGAGGGGAGAATTATGTAAATAAAAATGGGTGATAGACTATCAGGTAATTGTAAGTGCCATGAAGAGAAGTAAAGCAGGACAGGAAATAGAGAGCTATGGGAGTGCTGGTTGGCTGTTCTAGGTAGGAAGTCAAGGAAGTAACTTTGTGCAGAGAGATAAGTCAACTGAAAGAGTGACCATATTAGTTATCTCTATCCCCGCATAACAAATTACCCCCAAATTTAGTGACTTCATAAAATTAGAAATTGCTTGTGATCTTTCCATTTCTGTGGGTCAGTAATTTGAGTGTGGCTCAGTTGGGTGTCTTTGCCTTACTGGTCTCTCATGAAGTTGCTGAGAGATCTGGGCTGGGGTTTGCCGATGGCTTGATTAGAACTAGAAGAACCACTTCCAGTGTGGCTCCCTCACATGGTTGATAAGTTGGTTCCTCTTTACAAAGACCGTTGCTCAGGTCTGCCTGAGTATTTTCATGGGTTAGGAGCTGGCTTCCACTAGGGTGAGCAATTCAACAGAACAAAGTGGAAACAGCCTCAAAAGTCACATGCCTTCTCTTCTGCCACATCCTATTCACCATACAGGTCAACCTAGGTTCAGTGTGGGAGGGCAGCGTGCACAGGCATGAATACCAGGAAGCAAGATCCACTAGGGGACATGTTGGAGGGTGGGTAGCACAGTGAGTTACGCAAGAATTTTATGAGAAGAGGGTTCTAGAAAGAGCAAGTACGAAGGCTGGAATCTAACCTGGTCTAGCCAGAGCACTGTGATTGGGAAGAGATAATGTAGACAGGGTGAGTCAGGCAGATTCTGGAGCTACAAGTCAAGAAGATGTGGCTGGATTGAAAATGGAATGGCTTCTAAGCAGAGCACTGGCATGACTTCACTTAAATTTTTAAAAGATTACTATGGTTGTTTTATGGGACAGAAAGGAAGGAAGATTAGGAAGGATAGATCCCATTACAGCTTTCTGGGAGAGAAAAGAGAATGACTTGAGCTCAGGAGGTAGTGGTGGAAGTGATGAGAAGTGTTGGATTACAGATTTATTGTGGAGATAGACAAGACTTGCCAATGGATTGCATGTGAGGTAGAGAGAAAATGAAAGGTCCCGAAGGCCTTCTAAGATTTTGCCCTGAACAAAAACATGGGGGTGACAGGGGAGGTGCAGATGCAGGGGTTAAGAGTAATGGTGCATGTAGTTCTCCTCACTTCATTCATACTAAAGTTGAGAAGTCTATTTGACATCCAGGTCTAGCTTTCAACATGCTAGCCAGAAAATTCTTGATCCTGCCTCATTACATGGTGTAAGAAATAATGAGAATTATAACTATTTTTACAATATATAATTAAATCAGACAAACTCATAATTTTAAAAAATAAAATAATTGTGATTTAATACTACAATGTAGTTATGATTTATAACTGTGGTCTAGTTTTCTATACTAATAAAAGTTTATAACTGTAGTCTTTTCTCATACTCTGTTTCTTCAACTTAAGTTTTAAAATATTATATTTGCTGTTAGCCAAAGTGTTTTGGACAAATGCTATAAGTATGAAAATTAAATGTCAATAAAACTTTAAACGTCTGCAAGTTGTGCTGATTAAATTAGTCCCTCAAATCGCTGTATCATGCATGCTATCCTCTATACTTCTGCAACACAAAGCCTTTAAAATTACTCAGTGTTTCTTTATATTTTTATTTCTCTGTAGCACGGAGTGTTCTATTTTGCTCATTAAATAGCACAATTAATAAACATTTAAACATCACAGAATTAGGTATGGGGACAAAATAAAATAACTAAAAGCCCCCTTTACCACTTGTCATTCATTCCCTGCTGCAGCAATGCATAATCTCCCCAAAGGGAAACCTCTGCTAGTTTAGTAAGTATTCTTCCAGATTGTTTTCTGCATAGTTACACATGCAGGCACACACACACAGGTTTTTTTTTAAAACATAAAATTTTGTACAGCTTGTTCTTTTCACTTAGTTATATCTTGGGAGGTCTTTGTCATTGTTAAATATATTGCACAGCGCTCTGATTTATGTAACTTTTTTTCTTATTGATATACGTTTAGAGTGTATAGAGCTTTGAGCATTCTCAAACCAAGCATTATTCTGGAATGTTTCTCTTTATGAAGATTTAAACTAACTTTTAAAATACCGGTCCCAATAATCTTCTGTAACAGTTGACACAATTTTAACTGTATTAAGGAACCTCTGTTCTACAGAGCTTTCCTCACCTATACTTTATTCTCTTCAAGTTATGACTGTGTATATATAAATTTATTTTCCTATAATGTTCTAAAGTATCTTTACTGTTACTAAAGCAGTGGGCTTTGAATCAGGCATCTCAATCAATAAAGTAGAAAATGTGCTTTAGCAAGTTAAAATGATATACTAATGTGTGTTTCTGAGCATTTCAGTTAGAGATAATTGTTTGGGGACCGGGAGAAGTAGTTTATCTGGTGTCAATGATGATCTGAGTAAGAGGGCTATGCATATTAACCAGAAACTTTGATAATGGAGCAATTTCAGAAAAAAATTTTTTTTCAGGAAAATGATCCTATTTTATATGTATAAGTGAACATTTGTGTGAGCAGATTTTCTTACCTCTCTTCTGAAATTCCCTTACAAAAGCAAAATGTCTAAGTATTAACAGGCAAAAAAGTTCTTCTTAGATATAAAGTTTGCCAATTTACCAGCCGGATGTAACTTACTCGATGACTCTTTCTTAATAATTATGCATCTCTGGAGTATATAGTCTTACTAAAGAACATTGTCTTTTTATGTACTTTAAAATGGACTTGATTATCTTCTTCTTTCTTTTCTTTTTCCAGAAAGTATCTGTATGTCACATCTTCTTTTAAAGGAGTATTTAAAAACGAAGTTAAAAAGGCAGAAGAAGCAGTAAAGATTGGTATGTGTTTACCTGTAGCCTTCATCACTAATGTTCATTTATTCGACATATGTTAATTTCACACTTATTCTGAAACAAACACTGCTCCAAGCATTGTAGGAGCTACCACAGTTAATCAAATGTAGTTTTTACCTCTACGGAACTTCATAACACATTCTTTCCATCTCTTAGTTTGTCTAATTGTGATATATTTATTGTAAGTATGATCCTGAATACACTTGGAACTAGATAAATATATATTAGAAACTCTGGTTGTCACGATGCTGCATTAGGTCATTTTATTTTATATTTGTTTTGAATCAGAGTCTTACCCAGGCCAGGCTGGAGTTCAGTGGCATGATCACAGCTCACTGCAGTTTCTATCTCAGGCTCAGGCGATCCCCCCACCTCAGCCTCCCAGGTAACTGGGACTACAGGTGCATGCCGTCATGCCCTGCTAATTTTTTTGTTTTGTTTTGTAATTGTAGAGATGAGGTCTTGCTGTGCTGCCCAGGCTGATCTCAAATCTCTGGCCTCAAGCTATCCTCCTGCCTTGGCCTCTCAAAATTCTGAGATTACAGGCATGAGCCACTGTACCTTGTGTGTTAGGTCATTTTAGGGACCAGTATTGTGGGCACTTTAAGAAGGATGTTCTTCGTATTCACCTGTCTTGTTGCAGGGACAAAGCTACTCTACCCCGGTTTTCTGGCAGTGAGGTGTAGCTTTGCATTCATATTTTGTGGATTTTCTGTCAGCCAAAGTCTTGCTCATGACTTTTGCATTTATATGTTTATTTGTGCCCTATATATTTTCATGTTTAAGCAGAAACTCTATAGAAAGAAGACTTGAAATGAGTAAAAGCAATGAAAGGAACATAGGGTTTTCTGGGATTATGGTCTGTGTTCCATTCTCACTGGTCATGGCTATTTGTATGGAAAATGCTCACTTAAAATTCCTTGAGCGAATTTCACTGTTTTATAATTGTCTTGCTTCTGCCTCCAGCTGAATTTGTATTGAAAGAAGCACAAATCAAAGTAAGCCAGCCTGACAGCACCTCTTCGTCTCCTGCCAAGGTATGGCGTGTAAAGAGCAGTCTTCTTAAGTGGCATAGTTTTTTTTCTGTGCATAGTTGTCTCTTATCATTTACTTCCTAAATTTTTAAGCACAGGTAAGCTCAGAAGATTACGTTGATTTTATCACAGGTAAACAGAATACATGAGTGTAGAGAGAGGAGAGGAAATCCAGCAATTGGAAGGAAGGCTGAGACTGAGAGCAAAGGTGAACAAACATGGGGTGAATTTAGAACAGTAACGAAGAGAATCACAACCAATTTCTCCAAAATGGAAAGGAAAGTAATATGAGAAAAGCAGAAAGTAATGAAAAGCTAACAGACAAAAAAACAAAACAAAACAAAAACCAAAAAGCTAGCTCATCTGGTCTCCTTGAAGACATTTATTCAAATCATAGCTCCCTATGGACCCAAATAAATGGGGAAAGCAAGGAGAAGACTAATAAGCAGACCTTTCTAGTGCTAGAAATTATGTGCTATAATTATGAATATTAATAACAATGCTTCCAGCTTACAAAGCTCTTTTCTTATGAGTTGCTCCACACAGTTCATAAACATTTTTTGTAATCCTTGCAATATGCCCATGAGTAAGATAAGTTATAAAGAGCTATTATTATTAATCATAATGCATTGCCACTGAGAGAAAAAGAATATTGCTGCAGGACATGTATTTTAAGTTTGCTAACTTTTGCCAAAAATACGTTATAAAGCTTTCCACCATGGTGAATCATTATGCAACACGTTTGTTTGCTTACATACAAAGGGGTAAGTAGGACCTGTGAGTCTTTTCTACAGACTCAACATATGAATCCTTTTCATGATTTGCCCTGTAACTTTCCAGGACCAAGGCAGTATCTGATAAAGAGCTCTCATATCTAAGGGTCCTGAGTGAGGGATGAGCTCAAAGAGTAACGTGTAGTGATGCCCCAAAGCTAAATCTATCCATGGTTTCCTCAAAATTCTGTTAACTTTTTTCTTTTCATTAATTTTTTTTAAGTTAAAATAAACCTCTCTTATTGTGATTTATTATTGATATTTTTGTAGTTTAAACCTTTAAATTTTTGTCTCTAAGAAATCAGTTCCCTTTACTTCATGTGTTTGAGAATCAAGAGAAGGACTGATGGGTTGGGACCTTGCTTCCTTCTTTCCCTTTGTGTGTTACTTCTGCCAACCTCTCTGCTCTGTGCTCTGAGGGTGCTGCCAGGGAGGTGTGGGAAGCCTCTGACTCGCTTGCTTTGTTGCTCTGAGTACCCTGGTTTCTTTAAGAAAGAGAAGAAGGCAAAACAGAATGACCTAAGCTTTTGACCTCTAAAGTTCTTCCAGGCAGTTGAATTTGAAATAAAATACCTACTATTTCTTTTTTATATTTTCTTTTCCTGGAAAGTCAGCGAGAAGAGTGTTCCATGAGTGGCATACCCACCAAAAGAAATGCCCGCCTTTCATATCAGGTGGATGCAGCATGTTAAAAGTCTATTCTTATATGTGAGAGCAATAATAATGAATTAGTCCTCTTCCACCTCATTAGAGGGAGCATGCCAGATATAACGATAGTGAGAGAGTTGATATACCACCTTAAAAGAGTAGATAAGGGCCAAGCATGGTGGCTCAACCTGTAATCCCAGCACTTTGGGAGGCCGAAGCGAGACAACTGCCCGAACCTGGGAGTTTGAGACCAGCCTGGGCAACTTGGTGAGACCTCGTCTCTACAATAAATCAAATAATAAGACAGGTGTGGTAGTGTGCACCTGTGGTTCCAGCTACTTGGAAGGCTGAAGCGGAAGGATCACCTAAGTCCAGCAGGTCAAGGCTGCGATGGCTGTGAGCATGCCACTGCACTCTAGCCTGGGTGACAGAGTGAGACTCCAAGTCCAAAAAAAAAAGAGTGGGTAGGAAAGGCAGCTGAGTACTGGTATTGGTGCACTCTGAAAGAGAGAAAGCCTAGGGATGGGGTATTCTGTAAAGAGAAAGCTTTGGGTGTTTAAGTTAGAGATATCCAGAATATGATATGAAGAAGGCATTTTCTTTTGGCTACTAATGAAATTTCTTAATGACCTTTTTCTTTTTCCTGAAAGAACTCTTAGTGATCACATGATTGAACCCTTCTTTTCATAGACAAAAAAAATCAGAGCCTAGGTACACTGTGTTACTCACCCAAGTTTTCACAGGTTTGTGTGAAAGCCATTGTGCTATTATAGGGAATAAAAGTTCTTTATCTAAAAAGCAGAGAGGACATCTGAATATGTACAAAGAGAACATTGGATTAGGATTTGGTTTATCTTCTCAGCTATTGGAACTTAGTCATTTATCAGGTATTGAGAGCCTGTCATGGCAATATTTCATTAGGCAATATGAGCTATCATTGTTACCTTTGAAACATTTGGATAATAGGATAATATCAACTTGCCTTTTGTTAATTCAGTGACATTGTGTTTGTGTTCTCTCCCAATCAAATGTACTCCTCCAGGATGTGTTACAGAAAGCTTTGGAAGATGTCGAAGCAAAGCACATGAATCTAAAAGAGAAACGAAGGTAAGACGTAAGATTTTTCTGTTGCAAGAATTCTCTGCACTATGTTAAAAGAAATTCTGCTTTCTAAGTAGGTGGTAGACTTGGTGGTTTTTGTGACAGTTTCTCTTTTTCAACTTGTGGCACCGCATAATAGGAGTCCTAATTTGGTCAAGGACCCTCAACCAACATAAGCAATATTTATAGGGTACACATTTGCATGTACACATATTTGTCTACATAATGTGAAAACTTCTGAAAAAAAAGTGAAAAATTAGTTCAGCATTTGATTGTTTGGGCTGGATAAAGGTGTCTGGATGAGGAAGTGAACTGCCTGGAGGGTCAGCTGGCAACTCACTTGCCCTTTGTGGCATTTGCCATGTACATTCTGGGAAGTTGGTTTCAGTTTCTTTCTTTGTCCTAGTATCTTAACATTTAAGATAGAAATTCATGTTTCCAGTGAATGTGTTACTTATCTATAGTTAAATAAAAGTAGCAAGGCTATATTAACAAAATCAAATATGTATATTTATAAGATTAGCTGCTCTTCAACTCAGATGCTAAGCAAGTTAAACTGAAAATAATCACTGCTGCCCACATGACATCCAATGTTGCAAACTGTGGTATCTTTGTGAAACTGTTTTTTTGGGGAAGTATGAGTTTTCAACATTATTTGTGGTAAACTATGTACTAACATATAACCATAACTTTCCTCAAATCATAAATTTAAGTGATGATGCTTTTATCAAAATAAGTAAATTTTAAATGTTTATTTATGCATTTATCAGAGCAATGTAGATGTCATAAACATTTTAATTGAAAAACAAAGGCCTCTCTAAGGTCTTTAGGAAAAAAACATGTTGAAACAAGTTCACTGTATGAAACACTTTATTAATAATAATACCTGTTGCCATGAACTTGTTTTGATAGCAAAATACTGTTTATTTTTAAACTTTGAATGCCAGTTAGTATTGCAGAGTGACTAGGTCATATCCTGTAATACCCTGTTCAGAGATCCCTTACACAGCCAGTACTCTTTTTTTGTTGAAGAGTTGGATCTCATTTTTGAGTAGTGATTTTTTTAAAAAAGCTTGATCATATATGTTTAAGCTTAAGTGTACATACATTTAATAAATACGTAATCTGTTAACCCATGTCAAGAACTTGCTCACAAAGTCTTATGTACTGTGTATATCATGACATCCCAAGTGGCTAGGTGGGTATTCTTTCCATGTTTCAGATGAGACTGAATGTTTAAGGGGCTCTTTCCTGGTCACATGGTTATTACAAGGACAAATTTGTATTTGAAGCCAGGTCTGCTTCTCACTTCTGGGCACTGTCATAGCTCCCAGCAGCCCTCTCTATATAAGTGTTTACATCACAACTCTTTACTATAGATCTTTCATTCATATTCTGCTATTTTTCAGTTTCTATTTTTATGCTTTTAATAGAAAAGTCACAGAAAACACAATATAGAAGGTCAGAGCCAAAAAAACAGGAGCTGATATCTGTTGCTCTTGTAAACTTGCTTTATTAACTTCTATTTACCTTTTATTTTGGAAAGGTTAGAGAAAAAGCCAAAAAATATGTTTTGGCACAGTCCAGTCTATGTAGGATATTGGGAGACTTGAAAACATGCTGAAAAATAGAAATCACATCAACCGTTAGGGATACCTAAAATTTTAAATCACCAAACCATCGTTGTTTTCAGAAATGCTGCAATGTACGTATCAGACCAGTTAACATTTCAGAACCCTTTTGGCATTTTCTAGTTCTTGTAAATTTAAATTGGCAGACCTGTTTTTGAATCAACAGATGCTTGTGTTTGGTATAGTTATTGGCATCATGTCTGTATGGAACACTTGGCTTTACAAAGATACTGAGAGTGCCCACCAGGTTTTGCAGGGTCTCTAGATATTCTCTATATATTCATTTGATGTTTACCTTTAGAGTTTATTAGCAGTTTTGTGAATTCTACGTTTTTATTTAATAAAATTTTTTAACTTTCTAAATACAACTCTAGAGAATTAAAAAAAGCAAGAACACTCTCCCTCTTCTTTGGAGTGAACATAGAAAACCGAAGCCAAGCGGGAATGTTCATTTACAGTAATAACCGTTTGATCAAAATGCATGAGAAAGTGGGCCCACAGTTGAAACTGAAGTCCTTGTAAGTATGTTTTGGTTTTTCGAGGCACAAGCAGGGAGCGGGAGGTGGCAGTAAGATTCTGTCTGCAAAATGAGATGAATGATTAATCACAATGGGAGCAGGTGTCATATTCTCTGTTTGCCCTTCCTGTCGATATGCAGGCATTAATCTGCCTAATTTATAATATCAGTGAAGCTGCACGTGTACTCTAAGGAAAAAACACACTTTTGGAAATTTTTTCAATGTGTCCCTTGAACCAACTTGAGGTTTGACCATTTCTTGTGCAATCTGTTCGTTCAGCTTACATTTTTAATGTTTTACCCATTTTAAAGAAATTCTGGAAGAGAAAGGAAAGAAAAATCCATACTCTTGTAAAGCAACCCTGTTAACATTTTGTGCAGCCGCTACAGGTCTGAGCTCTTGCCAGTCACCTGCATAAGCATATATTATCAGAGCTGTCCAACCTATTTGGATTCTAGAATAATATATTCTGGAGCTTTCCCAGTGGTCTGAAACTCCACTAGCTGCTTTCATCAATTATGTAGAGTCCTGAAGAGACACATAGAAAAGGACAGGGTTGGACAAGATAACTGTGACCAGTAGAATGGGTCAGGGTAGCATTTATCATCTTGTTTCCTCACTCTCAAGGAATTAGCAATTCTTTTGCTGTTCATTCAGCACACACTTAGAGGGTGGTATCCCATACTGGGCACTGTACTAAACTCTGCAGACAAAATGATCAAGACCTACTACTTTTTGTGGTGAAAGCGTCAAGTGTATAAATGCACATTTTTTATATTGTGTGAAAACAGCAAGAATGATCTTTTAAAACCTAAATTAGTTGGCTCACATGCTTAAAACCCCAGCGCAGTTGAATAGAACTGCTTACCATGGTCTTGCAGTGCTCTCGCCACTGGCTGGCTCTGGAACCCCGCACCCTAGCCATACCCCACCCTCTCTGCAGTCCTTGGTCCTCAGTCTCCTAAGCTCATTCCTGCATAAAGGCCTTGGCACTTGCTATTCCCTTGACCCTGAGCCCCCTGTCCCCAGATCCTACTGCCAGCCATTCGGCCACGAGCCTGAAGTCCTCACCTCAGGAAGGTCTTCCTTGACTGTCTCATTAAAACTAGCCCCTGCCCCTACCCCCTCCCCTGTCCCTCTTCACATATTACAGCACCTGTGTTATGTTTCTCTTACCACTTATCACCACCTGAAATGATCTTGTGCATTTATCTGTTTATTAGGTTCATACTTGGCTCCCTTTAAGTAGAAGGGAAAATTCAGAATCAGGGAACTTGTCTTTCTGGTTTATTACTGTCTTTCAAGTTCCTGAAACAGGGCCAGGTGCTGAACTTGAATGAATGTGTTTGAGGTGAGCATCATGTGCAAATAAAGCATTGAGGAGGGACAGTAAACCAAACTGGGGAAGTCAAGTCAGGCTTCCTGGAAGAAGTGATGCCCAAATTTAGATTTGTAGAATGGACAGTGGTGGGAAAGCAAGGTGGAAGAGAAAAGTGGTGAAAAACAAGACAAGTAGGGACCCCAAATTGAAAAAGATTATCTGTGTGCCATGTCAGGGGCAGAAAGGAGCCCTGAAGGCCTAGACAGCTGGTTGCTCTTCCCCAAAACAGGTTATGTCACTCAGCAGAATGGCCTAACTATGTGCATCATGTGCTACTAAAAAGCGAAAAACAAAGTAAAGCTTATCCATCAGTCTCACAGTCAGATACCTGTTACTCTCTGGGATAACCCACCCCTAGGGTGCCGTAGAATTCACTGAGCACCCTCTGAACTTCTGCAATGATGAGGAGGAATCCAATTTGACAGGTGACATGTGGACAAATAAAGTGACTCTCTGACTAGTATCATTTAGAGGATTCTGCCAGTTTATTGTAGTAAAGTATCATGACTGGTGTTTAATGCTAAAAGGCCCCTCCTTCCCAACTACCTTGACGCCACATGTAAGGTGATAGCGTTGGAAAGAGTCTTACGAATTCAGTAATGATATACTAAGTGATTTTGTATTGTGGGGCCAAATACGCTTAGGATCACCACAGCTTTATGATAGTGAAATAAGACTACTTGTTAAACTTTGACATGGTCCAGACCGAGTGAATAAATTTAGTTTTGAAAAAACTTGATTTCAAATGATGAGAATATATTTTATTTTCATTTTTCTTTAGCCATATTTCACAGAACTTATAAATGCATTTATTCCTCAGACTTGGTGCAGGTGTGGTTGGAATTGTTAATATACCCTTGGAGATCATGGAACCATCCCATAATAAACAGGAATTTCTCAATGTCCGAGAGTATAATCATCTGCTCAAAGTCATGGGACAGTACTTGATTCAGTACTGTAAGGACACTGGAATCAGTGAGTATTCAAGTCACAGTAAGAGATACTTAAAGAGGACCAACTCATGTGCTCTCTTTAAGATGAAATGATTGCATTGATTCAGGTATAACCTAAAACCCTGAAAGAGAGCTCCAGCTTTACTTATTTATTTATTTATTTATTTACTTATTTATTTATTTATTTATTTATTTATTTTTTGAGTCTCACTCTGCAGCCCAGGCTGGAGTGTAGTGGCACACTCACAGCCACTGCAGCCTCGACCTGCTGGGCTC
>CAUYQG010185590.1:0-14759 GCA_963574415.1 Tarsius wallacei
AAAAAAATGTGGTACTGGATTTTTAAAATGTGGTATATACACAATGGAATATTATGCAGCCATAAAGAAGGACAAACATATGGACTTCACAGCAACTTGGATGGATTTAGAGTCGATCATACTCCGTGATCTATCACAGAAGCCAAGAACAGAGTTTCATATGTTCTCACTCATAAGCAAACCTTGAACAATTATCATAATACTATAAGAAAGGGATTGGCAGTAGTGGAAAGCTGCCAGGGGAGAGAGGGTGGGATTGGCAGTTGAGGGAAACTGCCAGGGGAGGGGGTAGGATACACCTCATCAACATGAGTAGCTGCATAATGAACATTTGTGTACCTAACCCTTAAGAGTACCCGACATCTTTAAAATAAAATTTAAAAAAATAAATAAATAAAAATTGTTTATTTACTTATTTATTTATTTATTTCAGAGACAAGGTCTCACTCTGTCACCCAGACTACAGTGCAGAGGCATGGTCATGGCTCACTGCAGCCATGATCACTGCAGGTGATCCTCTTGCCTTGGCCTCCCAAAGTGCTAGGATTACAGGCATCCAGTCCTGAAAATCTATTTACAAGATACATATTCACTCTTTCAAAAAGTGAGTTGAAATACATGACCCATCAGGTATGATCAAACTTGAAAATGACCCTTACAACTAAGACATTTTCAGGTTATCTGGGTTTTTTTCCTTGACTCATCACTTTGCCACCTGCCTGCCCACTGAGTATCTACTGTTAGCTAGCACCAATGAATGTAGAAGGGAAGTGTAGGACCATCTGTTTTATGAAATTTGTTTTGGTTCTGTCATTTAACCTCATGCTAAATAAGAATAAAACTGAGACTTATGTGAGACTCCTGAGGAAACATCCATATCCTATTTCAAGGTCAATTACTAATGGGTAAAGAGTTTACCAGGTCCCTCCAGAGATGCCAAAAATTAAATGAAGGAAGCAGAACTTCTTTGATCCTTCTCCCAAGGAGAGTTTTTCTTAATTACTGATATTTTATGACTTAGATACTCTGAACTGATCATAAAAACACATCAAAAATAGGTAATTCACACAAAGCCCTTTCAAAAAGCAAAAGGCAAGATAGGCTATCTATAATATTGTCTCAGAACTAGAACACAATAACAATTAAGATTAATATAAAATCAAAGTCACACTAAATAACTTTTCTTTGGGCAATTCCTGATCTAAATCAGACTGCCTCCCCTCCCCCTGACTTTGTCAAGGCTCCCCCGCGACTGCTACTGGAATTCCGCACTGTGGAAGTGCGTTATCCTTCAACGTTGATGCCATAAGGGTTTAAGAGCCAGGTCAGAGTTTTAAAACCAGGAAGCATCTGTAGCATATAAAATATAAAATTACCTTCAACTTCTGAGACTTCTAGGCCTAAAGCCAAAAGGTAATGAGGTATACCTCAAAAGCATTTTCTTCTCTTTCTTTAAAAAAAAATGATTTGGGGGGACCCAGGGTAAAACAAAAGCAATTTATGCTACCTTACCCGGGGGTGAAGGGTAACCACATATCATGTCTGCTTTTAAGCTCCTTATTTTCTTCTACCTATCTTTCCCTCCAGGACCGGGATTTTTTGCATGCCCCAATTCCAGCCCCTTCCAACATCGTTCCCCCAAAGGCCTGCTCTTCAGCTCTCTGGGTTAAAGGCATTCTGAGTACACAAGCTTTTCATTATTGCTTAGATTTCTTTTCTGCTGACCACGATTATATGTGACTTTGCCAACAATCTCTACTTGGGAGAGATACTCCATTCTTTTTCAGAAGAAAAATCATTTCTGTACTTTCTCCACAAAACTCCCATCATCTACAGATGTTCACTGCATCCAGCAAGTGACTCATTTTCCTTATTGTCGTTCAGTTCTTGGCATGCACTTTTCAATGTTTACAATCCCCACCCGAAGGGGAGAAAACAGCTTCAGGTTCTAACAAGAAGGCTGCACCTCCCTATGGAGATGCCATCAAGCCGGCCAGGCACAGGAAGGTGTTTTTGCAAAGAATATAGGCTTTGTAATAGATTGTCTCTCTGAGACTCAGTCTTCCCGTCTGTACAATGGGAATACCACCGTGTAACTTATCCAGAGTTGCAGTCAGCAGTAAATGAAACAACTTCAGTGTCTGGAGCATGGTCAGTGCCCAGCAAATACCTTTGCTTTGCTCCTTCTCCAACCTCTATTCAAAAATCTTGCCAGAAGACACACAGATGCTAAGGGATGGAAGCCAGGGAGATCGCTTCCTATGTTACATATTGGCCCAGTCTGGCCATCATCTTTTTTTTCATTCAAATGATCCAGGGTACATACTGTTCACAAACAAAATCACTAAGTTAATATGCACCTATTGATGAAATGAGTGTAACCTCCTACAAAAATATAAGATTCTAGTTTTTGCTTTTTTGTTTGTATTTTTAAGAAAGCAGAAAGAAGTAGTTTATTATTCACCTTTCACAGATTGGAAAGGGGTCTAACACTCAGAGGCAAGCATGGAGTTTAGATGAGAAAATATAGTTTATTTAAAAGTAAACTACAGAGAGAGAGAGAGAGAGAGAGAGAAGACACCTTCCCAGGACACGGGAGGGGGCCAAAGCCAGGAAGCATGGCGACAGCAATAGCTCAAAGAGCACATGGCCACACCAGAGTCTGGCAAGGCAATGGCCTGATTGGTTTTTTAAGAGATAGGGTCTCTCTCTTCACCCGGGCTGGAGTGCAGTGGTACGATCATAGCTCACTGTAACCTCAAACTATTGGGTTCAAGTGATCTTTTTACCTCAGCCTCCCAAGTAGCTGGGACTATGGCCACACCACCATGTCTAGCTAAATTAAAAATTTTTTTAAAGAGATAAGGTCTCACAATGTTGCCCAGGATGGTCTAAAACTCTTAGCCTCAAGCAATCTTCCTACCATGGCTTCCCAAAATGCTGGTATTACAGGCGTGAGTCATCCTGTCCTACACCCAGCTGTTTTGAATGCTTGGGCCTATCCTTGGGAATACTTAACTTGTTCAGAACACGATCTACTCTGGGCCCCCAAATTTCTCCCCAAAGAGAATCCCCAATGATTTCACTGAAATCATTACTCAGGAAATGGGTGTGAAAATTTAGACAGCTTATTTCTGAGATCCATTACCTACAAACTCCTATGAAATGTGCAGGTGGTGGGCTCTCCTGATATGTATGCATCTCTTCTCTTTCCCCAAGATCTCACTAACAAATTTGATGACTTCTCTTTTTCTTTAGGTAAATTTTACGAAAAACACAAAATAATTTTTAGGTGATCTCTCAAATTGTAAATATGAAGTAAAAAGGAAAGAAATCTCTGCTGTGAATATATACCCAGGACCAATAATGGGTCACTTTGCAACCCTACGCTAGACACGCTATTTTAAAGCCACGGCATCTCCTAGTGACAAACATGAGCTTGTGCTCACACGTTTCCAGCTACTTGTGTACATCTGGTTACACAGGAGGTATGTGCCTGAAAAGTACATATAAGTCAAACAAATGTTAATGGAATTATCTTTTTCATCTCCTCATTTGTTCAATATTAGGATTGTTTTATGTATAAATTATTTTCACTTATAATTTATCTTCAATTAAATTCTCATCATTTGATGTTTAGTTATAAAATAGAGTCTATCATGTGAATACTGGAATAAACTAGAGTAACTTGCATTTTAGAAATACATTTACTGGCAATCCTTTTAGGATAAGAATAATCATATCTTAAGTTCATGGGGTCAGTAATTACCTTTCAGTTCTATAGCAATTCTCTTAAGACAAAGAATGATATGCAAATGATAAAAAACTCAAAGCCTAGTAACTATGTGTGGTGTTGGCTATATCCATTAATTTGATCACAATGTATTTATATATGAAACTGTCACTTTGTGTATCTTGAATATACACAGTTTTTATTTGTCAATTATACCCCAATAAAGCTGGGGGAAATAACTCTCAACATGTTCCTTAACAGAACTGACATGGAATTTGTATGTGTGCACTGCTGTTGTTGTTTTAATTAGTACTCTTTTATCTTAATATATTTTTTCATTCTCTCCCTGCATGCCAACAGAGTAATCCCCAGCTATAAAAACAAAATATTAAAAAAAATAAAAATTGTGATGTAAGCCTTCTGGCTTTTTCCATGGGCATCAGCCCAGCCATTAATCTCCCACCCAGCTAGTGCCAAGAGTGGTCAAAGCGGGCACGTATGCAAAAAACAAATGTACCAAGTTTCCATTTCTTTCTTTCTCTGAGAAACGTGAGAAAAGTGTGAAAAAAGCAAAGTACTTGAGGGCAAGAGGATGTGAAAAAATCTGAATGACTCCCTCCAGTCCCATTTTCCGGACCTCTGAGTGTTTATCTAGTAGCGCCTTTGAGAAAGTCCAATGAAAAGATCACGTACTGTGTCCTTGAGAAAATAAACCCACATCTCAAGCTTAGAGTTTTGAAAATGTCCATGAAAAGCACACCTTTCTGGATGCTGGGTAGAGGGATGTCAATTCCAGAAGGCAAACATCCTCACCAGGTGGCTGCCACCTTTGTCTTTCGACTACTTTCTCAGACCCTGCACCTGCCTAAACTTGAAGTGAGGAAGCTATGAAGTGTCAAGACAAGTGATCCATCACTGCTGTTTATTTCTAAAGCGATCATCTGGACTACTATTGTGTGCCTTAAGACTCACTAAGCCAACCCACAGTTATTAACAAAGTTTAACCAGGAAGTAGCTTCAGATTCTAAAATGGTTTTGTGGAGACATATTCAAATGGGCAAAGGCAGTGTTTGCATATTTATTGACTAAAAGTGAACCAAACCCAAATGTTCATTGACAGAAGAATGCATAAACAAAATGTGCTATAGACATACAATGGAATATTATTCAGCCTTAAAAAGGAAGGACATTCTGACCCATGCTACAACATGGACGAGCCTTAACCAGTCACATACACAAAAACCAAAGACTATATGATTTTCCCTATATGAGTTGTCTAGAACAGTTAAACTCACAGAAACAGAAAGTAGAATGGTGATTGCCAGGAACTGGGACAAGGGGGGATTAAGAGCTTTTCATGCATACAGAGTTTCAGTTTGTGAACACGGAAAAAGTCCTGAAGGCTGGTTGCATAACAATGTGAATGTACTTAACAAGGCTGAAAGGTACACTTTAAAAAATGGCAAAGATAGGCCAGGCACAGTGGCTCAAGCTGGTAATCCCAGCACTTCGGGAGGCCGAGGTGAGAGGACTGCCTGAGTCCACGGGTCGAAGACCAGCCTGGGCAAGTTGGCAAGACCTCATCTCTACAATAAATCAAAAAATTAGCCGGGCGTGGTAGCGTGTGCCTGTCGTTCCGGCTACTTGGGAGGCTGAGGTGGAAGGATTGCCTGGCTTGGCCGTGAGCATGTCACTGCACTCCAGCCTGGGTGACAAAGTGAGACTCCTACTCAAAAAAAAACAACAAAAAGCGGTTAAGACAGTAAAGTTTATGTTTTGTGCTGTTACCACAGTTTTAAAAAAATACTGTTGGCCAGGTTCGGTGGCTCACCCTGTAATCCCAGCACTTTGGGAGGCCGAGGCAAGTGGATTGCCTGAGCCCACGGGTTTGAGACCAGTCCCGGCAACTTGGCGAGACCTTGTCTCTACAATAAATACATTTTTTAAAAATAGCCAGGCATGGTAGTGCATGCCTGTAGTTCCAGCTACCTGGGAGGCTGAGGCGGAAGGATTGGCGGAGCCCAGCAGGTCGACACTGGGGTGGCCGTGAGTGTGCCACTACACTCCAGCCTGGGCGACAGAGACTCCAACTAAAAAAAAAAAAAAAAATACTGTTGACAGTCTAAATAAATGAATAAAATAAGAGAACACAAAGTAAACCAAAAACAAAAATAACTCCATCCAAACAAAAACTCAACTCCAAGCCCAGGCTTCCCTACAAAGCATCTAAGTATATAAGGAGGGATCAAATAGCAAATTATTCTTAGTCTCTCATTTGCGTTGAAAAGGCATTTCCCTGCTTATATATTTAGTCCAAGTTAAGTCTTATCCTAACAGCTCTCTCCAGAAGGGACTGGCTCTGCACTCAGTCAAGTCTGAATGAAGATCTTCGGTTCATTTCATTTATCCTAATGGTTCCTTTGGTGTTTCCCCAATCTACTAACTCCATAAGATCTTGAACCATGCTCTCACATCAAATGCTGGGCGGTACATAGATGCCCTTTGGATAGCCTGGTGGAGGGGGACTTTCTGCTTCCCCTTTTATCAGGAAGACGGCTGTGTGTAGACAAATACTGCTGTATTCCTACAAAGTGGGCAGCTCTGTGTCTGATGCTGAGACTGAAGCCAAGCACCACAGCTGTCCCTAAGTGCCATCTGCCATGATTGTCGTGGCTTCTCACAGCCTCGTTTGTGTACTGGGAGGAAAATGCAGTTGATTTTCAGTGCTAACTTTTTTTTATTATTATAAAGATGTGGGGTACAATTCAGGGTTAGGTATACAAACATTGATTAGGCAGGTATCCTTGTTGATGAGGCATGCCCCTCCTTCTCCAGCAGTTTCCCTCAACTACCAATCCCACCCACCTCCCCTGACAGTTTCCCACTACTGCCAATCCCTTTCTTATAGTATTATAATTTTTCAAGTTCTGCTTATGAGTGAGAACATACGGTACTCTGTTCTTTGTTTCTGTGATAGATCACTGAGTATGATCGACTCATTGTTGATGAAGAAATCATTACACTTGGTGTCTCCATTTAGCTGGATTGAAAAAAAGATTCTTCATATTTGAAGCCACAACAATAGAATATATATCTCTTTTTTCACATATCTATATTACTTCTCTGACTGAGGTCTGGAACTAATGAGCAGCCATGCCTGTGTTCAATTGAACCAAAATGACCACACCGCCCATCCAGTGTATGATGGATTTACCACCTGGACAGCTGATACCAGCTTCTCTGAGATAGTGTGCAGAGTTGATGTTGAGACAAGAAGCATTCTTAATTATATCAACTCACTAATCCACAGTCTGTTTTAACTCAAGATCCGAGACACAATCCTACCATTAAACATATGGAAGGCAGATATAAAGAAATCTCAATTATTTTCTCTCCACATAAATAGTAAAGTCTCTCCCTCTCTCGCTTGAACTATACATGTACAAATAAGGAGAATGGAAAGCAGGGGCCATTCTCTGATCATGTTTAAGTACAGATCTGTGTAAAATGAAAAGTTACATTCCTGTTATTAAAAGCTCATCCTCTTTTAGAAAATACCCAATCAGCGCAGGGGGAGAAATCCCTCACTATGCACATTATTAACTGAAGGAAGGCTTTAGGTTTCCACATTCTTCAATAATAAGGTCAGAACGGACCCTTGGAATCTACCCCAAAACCTCAACTTCCTGCTCTGCAAGAAGATTTACCTCGGAGAATGAATAGGTCCCAACCGCTGCCAAAGCAAAGACCTTTTTATGAAATCAGGCGGATCAGGGCAACCCATAACTCCCTCTGATATGCCATATAACTAAGAGACAAAGCACAGGAAAAACGAATGCTTTTCTGGCTGATCATCTACAAACGTGTGCATGACTAGGTGCCATATATTTATTAAATATTTTCACAGAAGCGAGGTTTCCAGATAAGACATTTTGAAAATATCTTTCTAGATGCTATTTTAAAAGTCATCTTATTTGTTTTTAACTTTGTTTGCATTCGATTATTTACTTATTTGTTTTGAGTTGGAGGTCTAACTATGTTGCCCAGGCTGAAGTGCAATAGCACGATCACAGCTCACCACAGCCTCCAAACTCCTAGGCTCAGGAGATCCTTCTGTCTCAACCTTCCTAGTAGCTGGGACTACAGGTGTGTGCCACCACACCCAACGAATTTTCTGATTTTTCATGGAGACAGGGTCTCACTATATTGCCTAGGCTGGTCTTGAAGTCCTAAACTCAAGTGATCCTCCCTCCTCAGCCTCCCAAAGTGCTGGGATCATAGGCATGAGACAACACACCTGGCTTGCATTCAATCTTCTTAAGCTTAGTATAATGGCAAAAGCTAATTCTTTTTTAGATGATGCAATGTCATCATGCACATTAATTCTGATGTGAATAGAAAAATGAAAACAAAGAAGCTCCTTCATGAAGCAGCCTCAAAACAGTGAATGGAGAACAATGGCCAATCTTCCCCCCAGCGTGACCCATAACTAAAAATACAGTCATATTCGAACATATTGGAATCGGAGAAGGAAAAAACAGCTCCATGGAACAAAACAGTTCAAAAACAGACCCAAACACAAGCAGAAACTTGGATCACACAGAATGGCATTTCAAATCAATGGGGAAAATATTAATTATATTATATTCAGTGGTTGTGGTACTGTTGACTAGCCACTTGGAAAAAGAAATAAAGTCAGATCCCTATCAAATTCCTTACCTCAAAGTACACTTCAGAAGGATCAAATATTACAACCAAAGAAAGCTAAACTCTAAAAGCAATGGAATAAAGCACAAACAGCTTTTTAATATCTAATACTGGAAAGGGGATGGACAGCCTTTCTAAAAATACAACTCCAAAGGGAGAAATATGAAATGGAAGAGTTCTGAATTTGATGACATGAAAAATTTGAGCTTCTAGGAGAATAAGATCTCTACAAACAAAATTTAAAAACTGGGGAAAAAAATTGCATCAAGTGTAATCGAAAATTAATTTCTTAATTTATGAAGTGGTCTTGCAAATTACTACCAAAAAAATCAATTAGTCGATTAAAAATGGGCAATAACAAAAAGCACAACCTAGAAATTTACACAAACAAAACTGACTGATTAACACAGAAAGGTACACCTTAACATCAATGATTTAAAAAATATAAATCAAAACAGTGGGCTTCTTTTTTCACTCATTAGGTTAGCAAAACTTTCAACAATTTGATATCCAGAGGTAGTCACTATAAACTAGCATTCTTACATGTTGTCGGGATATCCAAATTGTTACAACCTTTCTGATAAAATCTGTAAACATTTTGCACAATCAATTCCACTTTCATTTATTTATTTATTTATTTATTTGGAGTCGGGGATCTCACTGTGTTGCCCAGGATGGAATGCAGTGGCATGATCATGGTTCACTGCAGACTTGACCTCCTGGACTCAAATGATCCTTGCACCTCAGTCTCCTGAGTAGCTGGGACTACAGGCATGCACCACTATGCCCGACTACTTTTTTTATTTTTTTGGTAGAAACAAGGTCTTGCTGTGTTGCCTAGGCTAGTCCCTAACTCCTGGGCTCAAGCAATCCTCCAGTCTCGGCCTCCCAAAGTGCTGAGATTACAGGTGTGAGCCATCTTGCCTGGCCTTCAATTCCACATTTAGAAGTTTACTCTATGGAAAAACAGACAAACAAACTAACAAAAAACACCCAGATGCATGAGCCTGCACCTCTGCCTTTCTAAAAAAAAAAGACCAAGATGGGAATGCAGGAGCTGCAGACCGAGAAAAGTGAAAACAAGAGAAAGTAGTGTTTAATTTGTGTAGGAGAATGATTTAATACATTCTGGTAACCCATATGGTGGTAGGGGTTACAATCATTAAAAACTGAGTTGTGCCCCTATGAACTGAGTACCATGAAAATGTACCACAAAGAGAAGGAGCAAGGTAGGGAAGAATTGTACACTATTGCAATTTGTATAAATGGTAAAATAAACAATGCATCTATCTGCTGGAACATGCATATGCCATTTCAGGAAAGGATCTAACAAAAAACTACTCCCAATGGTTAATTTCAGAAAGAAGAATTGAGGATAGACGCTTTTAATTTTGTGAGTGTAATTTTGTGCGTGTACGGCCTAATGTATGATTTGAAGAGTTTTCCCATGTACATATAGTACATGTAATTTAACATTTTAAATTTAAACAATCCTCTCTGCTGTCAACTGCCATCTTTTCTGTTGTCAGCATCTTATAAATTGATCAATTACATAAGGTAGGTCTCCCTGATTAGAACACTTAAGTTTAATGACATCCATTTGTTGCTCAACTGTCTTTTCCCCACATCTGCATTTATAGCCATATTCTGATATTTGTGGCTGTTGCTCTTGGCGACTGTGGCCTTGGTGTATCTGTACACAGAGCTTACCAACTATTGTGACATCTACAGTGGCCTGTGCTTCTAAAATAAGCTGACAGGCTAGCTGCAAAGGCCACAAGCTATGCCTTCAAGCATAATTTCATGCTGACAAAAACAGTCTGATAGACTTCCTTACATTTTAATTATTTAGCTGGGCTCAGTGGCTCAGCCTGTAATCTCGTACCTTGGGAGGCTGAGGTGAGTGGATTACCTGAGCCCGTGGGTTCGAGACCCGCCTGGGCAACTTGGCGAGACCTCATCTCTACAATAAATCAAAAAATTAGCCGGGCATGGCAGCGCACGCCTGTAGTTCCAGCTACTTGGAAGGCCGAGGCGGAAGGAACGCCGGAGCCCAGCAGGTCGAGGCTGCGGTGGCTGGGAGCGGCCACTGCACTCCAGTCTGGGCGATGGAGTAAGATTCCAACTCAAAAACAAAACAAAACAAAAAACTAAAAGGTATCTCAAAGCTATCAAGTTCAACTCCCACATTTAAGAGACTCTAGTTAAAATTCAATGGCTTATCTAACTAAGCTTACCAGTAAGCAACTAGCAAAGCCAGTGGGAAATCCTAGATATCTTGAACACCAGTTTCATGCTCTTTGCTCTAAAAACCATACTGAGGAAATCTAAACCACAATCTCAGTTCACGAAAATAAATACAAAAGGAGCTATAGGCTATCGCACAGAGTATGAAGGAAAAACACTTTGCTTCCCTGATTCAAATTCACAAAATTTTCTCAGAAACATGGGGCTGAGGTAGGGGAGATGCTATGCTTGTATCTAGAAGTGGAAGTGATGAAATAAACAAGACTTCACTCTAAATGAAAGTAAAAGGAGAACTCAAGTCCAGACAGAGATGAATGAAACATCCAATTAAAAAAAAAACAAAAAACAGACCGGGTGTGGTGTATCAGCCTGTAACCCCAGCACTTTGCGAGGCCAAGTTTGGAGGATTGCTTGAGCTGAAGAGTTCAAGACCAGCCTGAGCAACATGATGAGACTTTGTCTCTACAAAAATAAAAAAAATTAGTTGGGCATGGTGGCACATGCCTGCAGTCCTAGCTACTAGGGAGGCTGAGGTAGGAAGGTCGCTTGAGCCCAGGAGTTCAAGGCTTCCGTGAACCATGCCACTGCACTCCAACCTGAGCAACAGAATGAGGCCCCAACTCCAAAAAACAAAAATAACTCATGAGGTCTCTTTTTGGGAAAGGAAGAGAAGGAATCATCTTGGCTTGACGATCTTCCAATTGACCCGCTGACTGCCATCCAGCAAGGGGTTTAATAAAGATTTTGCCTACATTCAGACAACATGGAAAAGGGAATCCTACTCTTCACAGCTGCAGAATGCTTCCAGGAGTAAATAAAAAAGAGAAATCATTTGCAAGCTGGACACTGAGTCCAACTTCAGCCCAGGGAGAATGCATTTCTTGGTTTTCCTTTTACACCGTGATGGTTGTTTTGACAGGAGTAGTGGAAGGATAACAAGCAGCTCTAATCTGTAAGACTTGGCAGCCTACTGAGCATAACACAACATCTACAGGGAAGGAAAGAGCGAAGCAATCAGAGAGAAAAGGATTTGCATTTCTTAGGATTACATGACCGAGAACTATCTCCATGTAACATGTGTCAGACACACTTACACACACACATTCAAAGAATATTCCTATACATTAGAAAGTGGGATTGAATGCTGAGGCATTTCTGCTTACTCGAAAAGAATGATTTCTTATGAGGCTGATATCTCAGAAGGAAAGAGTATTCCACTAACTGTAAGACAGTCAGCTACCTAGGGTAGCTGTCTAGATTGTTCTTTCTGTGACAGTTTCAGGCAAAAGAAAACTCCCAAGAGTAAGCTTCACAATGACTCATTCCACTTGGGCCAGGGGATACTCATCTGGCTTCAGTGCAGTGACGGATGCTACAGAGAGGAGAGGAAAGCAATGCGGGTGGCAAGAACTGCTCAGTGCTAACCAGGAGGGGACAGGACCTGTGGCGGCATCAGAGTCACACTCTTCCTTGGAAGGTGGCAAATTCAGACATATTCCCGAGTCATTCTCCTACCTGGTCCCAAATGGCCTGAAGGTCAAGTCTCAGTTAGACGGTCAGATGCACCTTTCTTTCTAACCATGCAGCCTGCAGCAGGACTTCTTTCGTGGCACCATGACACTATGAAGCCTTGGAATTGGCTCTATTTATTAACATATCCTCAACAATGAACCTCTTACTGTGACAAGCAAGAGATACTGGAGAGAAGACAGAGTCAGAAGAAATGTGAGAATCTGTCTTGCGAGACAGCCTTTGACATTGGCTTTGGGGGAGGGAATACAGAGTTCTTTTTTTTTTTTTTTGAGTTGGAATCTTACTCTGTCACCCAGGCAGGAGTGTAGTGGCACGCTCCTGGCCATCACAACCTCGATCTGCTGGGCTCAGACAATCCTTCCACTTCAGTCTTCCAAGTAGCTGGAACTACAGGCATGCGCCACCACGCCCAGCTAATTTTTTGATTAATTGTAGGGATGAGGTCTCCCAGGTTGCCCAGGCTGGTCTCGAACCCATAGTCTCAGGCAATTCTCTCACCTCGGCCTCCTGGAATTACAGTACTGGAAGTACTGGAATTACAGGCTTGAGCCACCGTGTCCGGCCTTACAGAAGTTCTTTATGCTAAAAGATGCCCCCCTATAATCACAACCCCTAAATTCAATTAAATGGTAGAAAATACTAAAAGCCTCTGACAGGCCTAGGTGCAACATTGGCCCATTTCTTAGTGTGTCATGCTCATTGAGTTAACCAACCTCTGTGGGCCTTAATTTCCTCTCCTATAAAATAGCGATAATGATAACCATTGAACAGGTGTGAAGATTAAATGTGGAAATGTATGCACAGCACCCAGTCTAGTTCCTGGACCATGGTAGTTATTAGATAAACACCAACATAAACAAACACCTATCATCTCACCTTTGAGGTTACTGGCTTCTGAACCTAGTAATTCCATAGATCCATGGAAGGTTGAGGTTAAGCTTCAAACATACTACTTTGATACTAAGAAAGTAAATCCTTTACAAGAGATGATATGAGATTTCCTTCCATTTAGAAGGCCAATCTTTAGATTGAAATTAGGTAATAACTAATGAGCTATAAATTAATATCAATTTGAATGACTAGAAATCAGGTGATAATGCCCAGAAAGGTAAAACATACATTCACTGACTGAATTGCAATGATTATAACTTTAAAAAACCCTGCTTCCTGTGCCAATAAAAAGATAACTATAAAAGGGATATAAGAGAGGGAGAGAAAAAGAGACAGGGAAATATTAAGTAAAGAAAAGAAGGTGTGATGGGGAAGTCATTTTTTTGAGTAGCTGCTATGTGTACCTGATATCCATCATGTCCTTTCACATGTAGTATTGTACTCAATCCACACATTAACACTGAGAAAAATATGGTATCTTTGGTTTTACACATAAGAAAACCAAAAACTTGCTTTAAAAAGTGGGTTCATGCATAAACCAGAATTTAAATGTGAGTCGCTTTGACTCAAAATTTTCCTTGTCCAAGTAAATGGAATATATTCCTGAAATGTTTATATTTTTCTATATGTCTTTCTATAAGATAGTTTCAACATGATTCTGTTAAGATGAAATTACACTTTCTTAAGCGTCATCTGTATTATAAGAATCAATTCTGTCTAGATTTTCTAGCCACAAGAAAAGAACTAAAGGAAATAAACTTAAAATGCCTCAAATTGAAATATTTGAAAAGAAACATGTATTGCTTCTAGAATGAGGAAAAAACAAATGTGTTTACATTATGTGAAAAGAAAACCTATTTCAAACAAGTTTTAGGTCAAACAGAAATTCCCAAGGTCAAAATTGTAAAATACGCCCAGCTTCTTGAAAAGTTGACAGCTGCCTCTCTTTGAAGGATTAAATTCAGCCCAGCCTGAATGCATGAATAATTTCACGAGGTAGTTTCCAGAATGTGCGCGTGCTATAGGACCTAGAGATGCCTGCAAGTCCTTCAGAAGCAAGGGGTAGTCAATGTCATTTGTTTCAGGGTCACTTATGTGTCAGCCTCCCTGGGGGACTAGGACTAAGAGGGTTGCTTAAGGGCTGCGTTCATAATAGGATGTTAGGTGTTCCACAAGGCATAGACAAAGGCCCTGCACTTTAGACACCAGAGAACTCACAAACATAGGTGTTGGTGTGGGTTCTACGCAGGGCTATGAGAAAGAAAGAGCAGTCTCAGGCCTCTTTAGAATAACCCAAAGCAACTCTTGGCAGAAGAACCTAGAAAATCACTCACACAGGGACACAGACTATTCCGAACTTCTGGTGACAAAATGACTCAATAATCCAATGAGGCTGGTCAGACATTGAAACTCTTCAGCCGGGCTTGGTGGCTCAGCCTGTAATTCCAGCCCTTTGGGAGGCTGAGGTGAGTGGATTGCCTAAGCCCGCAGGTTCGAAACTCTTATGCTGGATTGGGCATTTGCTGTTACCTTCTAGACAACAGACTTGTTAAATTTAGAAAACATTCTGTCTGGGAGTGGTGGCTCACTCCTACAATCCCAGCACTTTGGGAGGCCAAGGCGAGAGGATTGCCTTAGCCCACGGGTT
>CAUYQG010185591.1:0-91455 GCA_963574415.1 Tarsius wallacei
TGTAGTTCCGGCTACTCGGAAGGCTGAGGCGGAAGGATCGCCGGAGCCCAGCAGGTCGAGGCTGCGGTGGCCGGGAGCGGCCACTGCACTCCAGTCTGGGCGATCGAGTGGGACTCCAACTCAAAAAAAAAAAAAAAAAAATGTTCAAATCACTGTTCCGCATTCTCCCCTTCTCATTCTGCTGTTCCCTGCAGTTATTCACTGACTCACCCACCGTTCTCCCAGGCACTCAGGTGGTGACATGTCCAGCTCCTCCCACTTCCTGTCCACCCATGGCCACCAACAGCCAAATCATGTGATTCTCCCTCAAAATGCCCCTTCTAACTAACGGCTTCTCAAAAACCTTGGCCTCAGATGGCCATGGCTTTCCAGTCTGGTTTTCTTTGCCTCTTTGATTTTATAAGATGTCTTGATTGAGCTTCCCAAAGGACCACCGTGATTCTGTTCCTTCACGGCTCAAGAACTTTCCAATGCTCCCCTTGTCTATGGGGAACATAGACATCGAGCTTCTGAGCTGCCCTGACGTCTGAGTATCCCTTCCATGCTGTGACTCCTCTCACCTGTATCTCACGTCCCCTTGATCGCTATGAGAGAGAGCGTCCTGATGTCTCTCTGGTCCCTGAGCCCTGTAAGACCTTTCCAGACTCAGGACCTTTGCACAGGCCGTTTTCTTTGCCTGACATTCTAGTAGTCTTCTCGTGGCTGGTTTTTCAAATTTCAGAGCTTGCTTAAATATCACCTTCTTAGAGGAAACTTTCACGATCATTAGGAATTCTGTTATTGTACCATGTGAAAACAATATCCTTCTTAGCAATGATCATGATTTCTACTTATTTATTTATTGGTTCATGAGTTTACTGTCTGTTTCCTCATAACATTTTAAGCTCCATAGGGACAGGAAATGTGTTTTTAAAATTCCCCCATAAATATTTAGTAAATGGCATGTAGTAGCCAATAAGCATTTTATTGAATACGTGAATGAATACTTTAGGATAAATTATTAGAACAAGTGTGTCAAATGCATATATTTGAGGTTTTGGAGGCACATTTCCAAACTGCTTTCCAGAAAATTGTGCAAATTTGCACTCTGCTAGCCATGGAGTTTGCAATCGCAACTGACCATCTCACCACATATCTGCCTGCACTGAGTGTTATTTTTAAAAAGTATTTGCCAGTTTGAAGGTGAACATAGTTTACGTGATTACTAATGGAGTTGTTTTTTAAAAATAAATTTTAGTATTTTGCATTTGTTTTCCATAAGGTTTATTTATTTCCTTATGTATATTTTTTTGAAGGATTTTAAAGCTGTTTATACATGTTTGTGTGAGTATCACTTACTTTTCTTTTGCTGGTGCTGGGATATCACAAATTTTGATTACTCCTGCAAAACATCAGCACTTTTCATAAATCCTTGCAGGGGTTCCTTTTTTCTCTTTTAAAATGTGTTTGTGTTTGCAACTCTTTGGACATCATTCGTTGTATATGTATCCATGACCTCTAAATCAGTTTGGCAAAAACAAAAACCCTCAGACCACTTGTGTGACATGATTGATTATGTTTTGCATGTCTCATCTGGGACTGTGGGTGTACAGGCGTAGACTCTGGTTCCCTGGGGAAAGCAAAAGAGCTTTAAAAACAGTTGCCTTTTCTGCATTTGTTTCAATTTCCTCAGAAGAATGTCTGGCATCTTTCTTCATGACAGACGAGATGAGTGGTTCAGTCAGGCACTGTGTGTGTGCCAAAGCAGGTATCGAGGGGGCACTGCATTTTTACACACATTTTATACACCCTCTTAGCACAGGGTTTGCAGATGCCTCCAAAAATGGCCTCAGGTTAGGATACAGGCGTGCCAATGTGTCAGTAGAGGTTTCCCGATCCGGAGGACCTGTGTGAAGTTGTTAGTGACCATCGTGTAGAGTCAGAGGTCTACCCTCGGCTCACTCATTCAGCAAATATTCAGGAGCTGGGAATTAAAAAACAGGACCAGACAGACAAGGTCCCTGCTCTCAGGGACCCTTCCTTTCAGTGGGAGAGACGAAAAATTAAGAAGCAAGCAAATAAATAGAATGCTGAGTTAGAGAGTGCTGGTGGGATGTGCTTCAGATTAAGTGTTTAGAAAGAGAACGCTGGCCCTCACAAAGAGTAGCAGAGACCCTTAGGTGTGTCTGTTGACCGAAGAATTGTGAGCCTCCACCAGGTTCTGGGAAAGAAAATGCTAACTTCCCACTAAAACTCAATCCTCTCCTTTCTCAATGCTCATTTCAATGACTGCCATGAAAACAAAAAACCAAAACCAAAAAATTGGTCATAGGACTAAGTTCTGGGACATGAGCAGAAGAGATGTGAGCGTCTCTGTTGTCTTTGTCTGAAGTCATTCTTTATCTTCTCCTCCTTTCTGGCCCAAAGTAGACATAATGGCTGGAGTTCAAGCAGCCATCTTGAACCAGGAAGCAGGAGTTTCATGCTGACAATGCTAAAGGGACAAGATAAAAGGAGCCCAGGTCACTGAGGAGACTGGGTTACTGACCCGGTAGAGCGTCGTAAGAAATACAGATCTCCCAGTCCTGGTGTCTGAGTGATTCCCAGGGCCCAGCAAAGGGACCAAGTCTCCGGAGTCCTGAAGACAAGGGATAACACACCAAAAAATGGGCTCATTTTCCACTCCACCTTCAATGGCCGAGCAGCTGCCAAGAGCAAAGGCCGCATCTCCTGATACTTGGCAGACAAATGCAGTATTTCCTCATGAAACGGGTGCTTCTCTGAGGTGCCCAGGAGTGTATTTGGGGAGAAGCTTTGAGAACATGTTGAGGCGTGGCTGTCCTTCTGTGAGACTGGGGAGAGTCCACGAAAGAATCTGGGTGTCACGAAGGAAGTAATGGTGAAGGAAGAGGACGCTGCTGCTGAGATTACTAGGAAGCAGGAGAAGAAACGCTTGAAGAAGGAAAAGAAACGACTGGCTGCGTCCGCTCTTACATCTCCAGAAAACAGCACGAGTACTCCAGAGGAATGTGAGGAGATTGCTGAAAACCTCCAAAAGAAGAAAAAGCAAAAGCCCCCAGAGGCTCCTCAGGAGAATGAAATGGAAGACCCATCTTTCTCCAAACCCAAGGAAAAGAAATCTTTTTCCAAGGAGGAATGGGTTAATAATGACCTTGAAGACACCAATGGCGGCACAAGTCTTCCCAAGAGGAAGAAATCTTCACCCAAGGAGGAAATAACTGGTGATCCCAAAGAGGCGGGCAACAGGCGTGTCTCCAAGAAAAAGAGGAAATTCTCTTCCAAGGACGAGCCAGTCAGCAGTGGACCAGAAAAGGCTGCTAGAGGCAAGAGCAGCTCCAAGAAGGAGAAAAAGTTCCACAAACAACCCCAGGAAGATTAGAATGGACATTCCCTGGGAGGGGGCCATACCATAGGGTGACAATTTCCCATCCCATGTCCTGCACCCCAATAAAAAAACAAAATTCAGGAAAGAAAGAAAGAAAGAAAGAAAGAAATGCAGGTCTCCCACCTCTGGACTTTATTTACTTAGAAGACATAAAAGTCTATTTTGCTTATCTACTCTTATTGTGTTGCCAAGTCATGTGGCGCATGCCACCAAATCGACCCCTAACCGATGTAAGCCCTGTGGAGATATCGTCTGGAGGGCAGGAATCATGCTTTAACTTTTTTTATATCCATTCCTCACAAAACCTTTACACAGAGTTGGGCACTGAATGGATGCTTATGGGGGATCTACTCTCAAGGGGGCTCACTCACCAAGCGCTAACAAGTCAGTGCCGGCTGTTGGCAGGCGGCCTCAGTTCCTCACCACCCGGACAGCTCCACAGGGTCACTTGAGAGTCCTCGTGACACTGTGGCTGGTTTCTCCCAGAGACTGATCCAGGAGGTTGCAGATGGAAGCCCTATGTCCTTCCTATCTTTGATGACCTAGTCTCAGAAGTCCCCCTCTGTTATTTTCACAGTATTCTAGCTCAGCCTACTCGAGTGGAAAGAGAACTACGCAGGGTGTTATTACCAGGAGACTAGAGTCGTTGGAGGGCCATCTTGGATTCTGCCTCCCATTCTGCCTTCCTCATCCTAAGGGAGGGCAACTCATGGTTCTTTTTTTCATCCCTCTGAAAAGAGAGGCCAAGCCAGAGGTGCCACACAGGTGCCTCTTATGCCTGGGATGAGTGGGATGCAGCTGTTATTTGACAAAGGACCATCTTGGAGATCATCCGGTGGAAGAGGCCCTATGCCTTAAAGGCGAGTGGTTAGAACCCAAGTCTCCCTTCCCGCAGGGAGCTGGACATAGAGTTCAAGGACCCAATCCCATTTGGGGAGGAAACAACATATATTACGGCACTGGAGCTGAGAAATTCTTTAGTCTAATTAGGGAGAAAATAAAGTACCTGCCAACAGGTAGGCTGGAGAGAGGGGCTCTTCCTTCTGGGCCAGGTCTGTGCCCATCTGCAGGTGAGCCTATTGGGGTCCAGGAAGCCAGTGCCATGGACATTTTCTAGGTGTGTCTGGCCTAATGAAAGTGACAGAGGGCCACTGGCTTTCTGCTGTGGGAGCGGTGGTGTGCTGGAACCAGCCATACTGCCTCATGCCAAGTGCCAAGTTTTCAGGAATTTTGAGAGCTGGTTGTTAAATGTAACTGTTATTAAAAATTAAATTATATAAACTCATGATCAAAGAAATGATTTTAAAAGCCAAGGCAATAAATACTCGAAACCTATCACTTCCTAATGACTTTACTATGATCCATGCTTTGGGTTATTTATGTTCATGGTATCTATGTGATGGAGATTCTAGGTGGTGGCGGCTGCTGTCCATCCCTTCCCAATTCTGCACCAATGACCTCACGCTGGTAGTTTAAAATTGGGCATGGGGCCAGGCTCAGTGGCCCAGCCTGCAATCCCGTGCTTTGGGAGGCCGAGGTGAGTGGATTGCCTGAGCCCGGGGGTTCGAGACCCGCCCGGGCAACGAGGCGAGACCTCATCTCTACAATAAACCAAAAAATTAGCCGGGCGTGGTAGCGCGTGCCTGTAGTTCCAGCTTCTTGGAAGGCTGAGGGGGAAGGATCACCGGAGCCCAGCAGGTCGAGGCTGCCGTGGCCGGGAGCGTGCCACTGCACTCCAGTCTGGGCGGCAGAGTGAGACTCCAACTCGGAAAAAAAGAAAAAATAAATTAAAATAAAAAATAAAAATAAAATTGGCATGGAGGAAGTGTTTACAGCACAGAGACTGGCACATGCTATAAATCAATGTGATGGACATTTGCCAGTACACTCCTGTGTGGGGCGTGACAGGGAGGGTCGTCAGAACCAAAAAGGGGCGATGCCCAGGGAAGAGGGCATTTGGGTGGGGAGATCTCTTAGGCTCTGCTCCCTGATCCGCACTAACTTGTGGGTGACCTCCTGAGTGTCCTCTCCTCTCTGGACCTTAGGAGGAGCAGATGATGTCTGGGTTCTGCCTTGGCCCTAGAGTCTACCCAAGAGCTATGCGTTTCAGGAGAGTTTTTGACTCTCCTTTGCCATATCCCGAATGCCTGTCTCTGATGGAGAATTATTGATCCTGGGTCTGGGCGGTGCCAAGGACGTGGAGCTGACCTGGTTGACTCTGGGGGGATCGGGGGAGCAAAATGAGCTGGTGCTGCTGAAAAAGCCATCATTCCTGCATATGGACAGATATATTAGAAGGAGGAAATTCCCAGAAGATTGAATGTAAACAAACTTCAGACTCCAGAACCTGTCTGGACAACTTTTCTGCCTCCCCCCAGTCCTGCCCCTTCCCTCTCCAGCTCACTTAACTAGAAAACTCTGGAAGCGTCCAGGAAAGAAGGCGTTAATTCATTGCCACCACAGGAATGAGTTTTCCTTCTGCCTTTGATGCGGCAGACCATTAAAATGTAATATTGCGTGTATCACGGTCCATTTCCTGTATGTGCGGAGTGGGGCGGCAGGGCTGGCCTGCAGCATCCCGCCCCCCACGCCTGGATTCTCCAGAGCCATAGATCAAGCTGGGACAGGGTGGGGAGGGACCTGGCCATGAGGGTCAGCTCACTGCAGGCTGGAGCAATCTGGCTCTGACCTTACAGCTCTGAGATAGGGAAGCTGGATGTGGCATCCAGGAACCATTTTGCTATCCCTTAGGTGAGTGGTGGGGCCATTCACACCAGATGGGACCTGGGAAATCCATTTTACAGCTCAGAAAGCTGAGGTTCAGAGAAGGCAGTGAGCTCAGAGCAGAGCCCTAGGGGTGAACTAAGGCCTGGTCTGTAGACTCCTGATCCGGGAGAGGCATCAGTCTGCCATCCAGGAAGTGGGGCGGAAAGCCTGTTAATTATTGGGCCTTTTCTGTCGGTTCCTTTTCCTGAGGGTTCCAGAATGCAAAGCACTTACGGCTGTTAGCGCACAGTGGCTCACAAGTGCAGCCCACTATCCTTTCTGTCAAAGTTGCCAGCTCCAACCTGGGACCCTGGGAAGCGACCCTGGAATTGGGGGAGGGGAGGGAGAGCTTGTCAGTGTCAGCGCCGGCGGTTCGGGGCCCACCTGCCAGGAGGGACTGTACCTGGCCAGGGCAGAGAGCTGCCCAGAGAGTGGAGGCGATGTTGACTGCCCTGGAGGCCCCTGCTTGGCTGTGAGCCATCACTCATCTTGCTCTGTGTGGCAAGCTGGCCTTGGTGACCACTTCCTTGTCACGTGTCACTCGACTTCGACACTGCTCCCCTTCCCTGGGCTTTTGTCCTCCTCCACAGACCCCCATCTTCTACCCAGACGGCGGCAGAGGCTCACTGCCCAGCCACTCTCCATCCGGCACTCAGTGTTCTTTCGGACCACCTTGGGATCCCAACACTTACACGCCAACACTCCTCAGAAGCTGCCAGGGTGCACAGCAAACACCCAGCAGCTTCGTGGGCTTACCTGGCTCAGGATGACTTCACCTGGCCTACCTCTCCCGACCTAACTCTCACAGCTGCCCCCTACAGCCACTCGGGTGGAAATTCTCCCCTCTCCTCTGATATGCCGGGCTCCCTCTCTCCCTGGCCTTCTCTCTGCTTAAATGTGCTGCCCCTCTCTCTTTATTTGAAGAATACATTTACTAATCCACTAAGACTCAGCTGTGTGTTTCTACAGCCTCGATTCTTCCCATGAAGATCTCTCATAGTCTGCAGCTATTGGGTTTGCTTTACTCTGCCGTGCCCTCTAGGCTGAGGACGGAGCCCTGTCTGCCGTGGTTGCCTCTGTGAATAAATACCCAGTGCAGGGCTTGGCACAGAGCAGCCACTCAGCTGAACTGACTTCCACCAATGGGCAAAACTGCAGGGGGCAAGAATGTTCCAGAACTTTCCAGAGATGCCACACACTGCCCTGGAAGGTAGTGAGTGTTCTGTCACTTAGAGGTATGCTAGCAGTCGTCAGACATTCCCTGGCAGAGGTTACGAATTATAACAGGAATAGAAGTGGATGGCCAGTTAAAATGTGAAGATTCTAGAATTTCCATCTTGTGCTACTCTGGAGGTTGAAGGGTAGGGAACCCATGGCGGCACCGATGGAGTTTGACTGGAGTGAGGTACAGAGGAAGAAACCAAGGGAGGCAGCCTAGGATTGCAGGAGGAGACTGCCATGAATGTTGGCAGAGGCTTTGGACGGTGGCTTTATCTCACCAGGACATGCCCGTGGCTTCTTTACTACCATGCCTGGTGAAGTGCTGAGGGCTTCCCAAGTACGGTTCACTGAATCCTGACCATGGCCTTGTGAGGAAAGTTCTATTATTACACATCTTTTACAGAAAAAGGTGGGAGGCACAGATTGGTACCTCGTCATCAATCCTTTCTCACAGGGGCCATGATGGAGCTGAGATCTGATGTGGGTTATTGCCTCTGGCACCTGGGCCCTAACCAAGAATTAAAAAAAAAATTAGCCGGGTTTTGTAGCTCACACCTGTGGTTCCAGCTACTTGGAAGGCTGAAGCAAAAGATTGCCTAGGCCAGCAGGTCGAGGCTGCAGTGACCCTGAGCGTGTCTCTGTACTCCAGCCTGGGCCACAGTGGGATTCCAACTCAAAAGCCTTTTTGCTTATGCCCTGTCTCTCTCCAACACAAAACCACTGATGGATATACAATGGCCACCTCCCTTGGATTCTCATTGTTTTTTCCATTTTCCAGGGAGCAACCTCCTCCTGTTCATCGTGGTACAGAGGCCAGGAGCTGTGTCTGGGCATCTGAACCTCTGCTTTCTCCCTGCATGGGGACATGCCTATCTTGCATTGTCTCCTTCAAACTATAGCTGTGCTGCTGGGCCCGCTCTTCCTCTGGCTATGCTGTTTCGTGAAACTTCTCCCCATGCGTTCCCCTGTCCTGTCCTGCTACAGGTCCTCATCTTCAGGTACAGAACCTCTCCTATAAACTTCTGTTAGTAATTACATAAACTTGCCCAGAGATAGCCACGCTCTGCTTGGCTCCAGTGCACCCAGCTTAGCGCCTGTCACCTGCCTGTATTGCTGAAAATGTCTCTTATTTTCTTTCTGAAACCCTAAGCACTGGGGAAGAGAGGTGGGAAGAAAGGGGTGGGGTTTGGGAACCGATCCTCTTTTACTCAAAGAGTAACTTCCTAACTGGGATCCAAGAAAAGAATGTTGTCCCCCAAGCCCTGCACAAAAAAACCTTCAAATGATAATAGCATTAGCAATGATAATGAAAATGTGTTGACGTATTAGCTCTGTGCCAGAGCCGTGCTAAGCATTCTGTATATATAGCCCATCTAACCCTTGTATCGTCCCGTAAGGAAGGATCCTCATCTCTCTCTTTTTTTTTTTTTTGAGTTGGAGTCTTACTCCGTTGCCCAGGCTGGAGTGTAGTGGCACGCCCACGGCCACCACAGCCTCCACCTGCTGGGCTCTGGCGATCCTTCTGCCTCAGCCTTCCAAGTAACCGGAACTACAGACGTGTGCTACCACACCCGGCTGATTTTTGATTTATTGTAGCGACAAGGTCTTGCCAAGTTGCCCGGGCGGGTCTCAAATCCATGGGCTCAGGCAATCCACTCGCCTCGGCCTTCCAAAGTGCTGGGATGACAGGCTGAGCCACCGAGCCCGGCCCCTCATCTCTTTATAATCCTCATTTTACAGATGGCAACATCAAGGCCAGAGAGGGAAGGTGCTTGTGGTGCCACATATCAATGTCAGAGCCAGAGCTCAAACCGGATTCCATCTGGTTCCCAAATCTGGGTGCTCAACTCCTTGGGTAAACCGTCTTCTGGGAGAAGTGGGCCTAACTCTGAGTGGCTGGAATTGGACGAGGACAAACCTCAGGGCTGAACAGACACTGTTCAGATGCCCAGACATCGCTCCTGTCCTCTGTACCTCAATGTGCGGGAGGCTGCTCCCTGGAAAATGGAAAAACCATTGAAGGCCCAAGTGAGATGACCGCTTTATGTCCATCAGTGGTTTTGTGTTGGGGAGAGATGGGGCAAAAGCAAAAAGGCTTTTGAGTTGGAGTCTCACTGAGGCCCAGACTGGAGTGCAGTGACACCGCAGCCTTGACCTGCTGGGTTCAGGCAATCTTTCTGCTTTAGCCTTCCAAGTAGCTGGAACCACAGGTGCGTACCACCACACCCGGCTAGTTTTTTGATTAATTGTAGTGATGAGGTCTCGCTGAGTTGCCCATGCTGGTCTTGAACCCCTGGGCTCAGGCAATCCTCTCGCCTCCGCCTCCCAAAGTGGGGTCACCCCACCCTGCTGTACTCTCCTGGACTCTCTCTAGACCCTGCCAGCAGAGAAGAAATTTGACCTCTCACCCGAGCTCCCCTTTCTCAGGGACTGTGCTGCCGGGTTTATTTTTAGTAAGAGTTTGTGACGACCGAATCGACAAAATGAGCTTCAGCTAAAGAGCAGCGTGAATGTAGATTTGGGAGACTTCTCAGAAGACAGGCAGGCAGGGGTGAGAAATGGGCTGGCGGCCATCAGCCATCGGCTCCAATGCTTTGGGCCTGGCTGCCTCCAAGCCACCCCAAGCCCAGACGCACAAGATCTCAGCTGGGAAAAGGCCAGAGGGAGGCTGCGGGTCAGGCCCTGCCCTGCCCAGCCCACACTCACACCATCCACTCCCACCCCGGCTTCCGAGACAGGCTGGCCTTCCTTGGCGTCTTACTTCCACATTCCACCATATTCCTCTAAAACAAAAATGGAAGAGGAGGATGAGATAGCGGAAGAGGAAAGGAAATTCTGTTTACTGAGTGTCTTCTGGCGCTAGGAACTGAGCTAGGCACGTTATGACTCCATTTAATCCTCCTTGTGTTCCTTTGAGATGCATATTAAGGGAAACCTGAATCTGACATGTTGGGGCCCTGTCCTGGGCCAAGGCCCTGTCACATGAATTATTTTGTTTGTCCACCACAAAAGCCTTGTGTGGTTAGAAACACGGACTCAAGCCTGGGGAGGTCAAGTCCCTTGCCCAAGTTTTCAGAGCTAATATTTGCAGAGCAGCGATTCACACACCACTAACTCCAATGCCCGTGCTCTCAAACCTCTGGCCACCCCTGGTTCCCAAGGGCTGCTGGGAAAGGACTTCCTGGGTAGGAGAGTGAGTGAGGCTCCCAAGGTTGGGGCCCAGGCAAGGAGAAGTGAGCAAATTCAAGGCCACAGGGAAAGAAAGATGATCAGATAGGACAGCTAGCTTCTGGGGGAGGAGGGGTCTCAGTCTCCGGGGAAAGGCAACTGGTGTCCTTATGGCCACCTGCTCTCTCACCTGTACAAGCAGAGTCAGGATTGATTGTTGGCATGGGTTTTGAGCCAGGTTGGAAGAGTCACAGAGAGCGGGTAGGTTGGAGAGTGGCAACACTTTGGAGGCAGAGGCTGAGGCTGACAGTGCATGTGTGTACAGGGAAGCAGCCCATGGCCCGTGTTGATGACTTAGCTGATCTCAACGTCAGGGAACGGCCCAAGAGGAGATGGGGTAGATGGCCCAGGAGGGATTTGGGTTAGACAAAAGGGTAGTATGGTCAGCCCCTCTAGAGCAAGTGACTCACTTCTTCTAGAAACCCACTGTGCTGAGTCACAGTCAAGGCCACCTGAGCATTAAGTATCACATGTTGGAAAGCAAAGGTCAAGTCCCGGTAGCAACAGGGAACAGCTGTGTGATCTTGGACAGGTCGGGTAACCTCACTGAGCTTCAGTTACTGAACTTCAGTCTCCTGGAGTGTACCAGAGGCAAGATGGCACACCTAACAGAGTTATCGTGTAGTGACCTTAGCACGGTGCCTGGCATGGAGCACACTGGGCATGAAAGACATTGGCACTATGGCCATGGTAGAAAGAGAGAACATGGCAATAAGTCACGGGTGAGGAGAGAAGGTTTTGGGGGGGAGAAGGGGAGCTTGGGCAAAGCCCTCTCCATCTGTTCTCTGGGGTGGGTGAGGAGGCTGGACTATATAGTGTGGATTTTTTTTTTTTTTTTTTTTTTTTTTGAGTTGGAGTCCCACTCGATCGCCCAGACTGGAGTGCAGTGGCCGCTTCCGGCCACCGCAGCCTCAACCTGCTGGGCTCCGGCGATCCTTCCGCCTCAGCCTTCCGAGTAGCCGGAATTACAGGTGCGCGCTACCACGCCCGGCTAATTTTTTTGATTTATTGTAGAGATGAGGTTTCGCCTGCCCAGGTGGGTCTTGAACCCGTGGGCTCAGGCAATCTGCTCACCTCAGCCTCCCAAGGCGCGGGATTACAGGCTGAGCCACCGAGCCCGGCTTCCCCTTATTTCTTAAGCACAGGAGAGAAAACTAGAGTATTAAGCTTAGAGTAATATGAGCATGAATTACATCTGTACATTTTCCTGAATATTTCAGTCCATGAAATTTGACCAAAGGACTGACATAACTGGTTCCTTAAATTAGGAAGTTATAAAAGAAGTTGCACTTCATTTGATATACAAATTTAGAAATATTGCATTTTCCCAAAGTGAGAACTATTGGCAACCCTGGGACTAGAGATGTGCAGAACACTCCTATATTGTGGTATAACTATCATTGAGCTGATTAAGAAGAGGTATTTCAGAGAGATTAAATAATTGTCAAGATTATAGAACTCTTTTTTGTTTTTTTGAGTTGCAGTCTCACTTTGTTGACCAGGCTGGAATGTAGTGGCACACTCACGACCACCCCAGCATCAACCTGCTGAGCTCTGGTGATCCTTCTGCCTCAGCCTTCCAAGTAGCCAGAACTACAGGTGTACACTACCACAGTCAGCTAATTTTTGACTTATTGTAGAGAAGAGGTCTTGCCAAGTTGCCCAGGCTGGTCTCAAACCTGTGGGCTTAGGCAATCCACTCACCTCGGCCTCTCAAAATGCTGGGATTACAGGCTGAGCCATCAAGCCTGGCCTAGAACTCTTAAATGTCAAAACCACCACCTGAAATTGAATCTATCTGATCTTCAAAAGCAAAGTCTTCACCTACTGACTATATACAGCTCATTCTTAGCATCTAGTGGGTGACATCTAAAAATGGACTTGGACCCCCAAATCTACAAAGCTGAGAAATAAAGTGATACAACCTTGCCATTAAAGACCACAGAAGAAAGAGGAGAAGAAGGAGGAGGAGGAAGAGACAAAAGCCTTCTCTCCTGACTCTAGTGTGCTAGTGTGGCAGAAGACTCCTTAGGTGCCCACTTCAGGGTTTCTGACTGTGCTGAATCCTCTTAATTCTCTGAATACCAAAAGAGAAAAAATAATAATAAATTTACTATAGACTTAGTGATACTTTGCACTCTGATATTCCCTCCCAATCCAACTGTTATTATTTTCTTTTTAGAGCCTTCAAACACTTGTTCCAATTGTGTTACTACAGCTACATTCAATGGGAGAGACAAGATGGAATGTATTTACTCCAGAACCATACTCAGAACCATATCTCCTTACATGAATTATATTACACACACACACACACACACATGGACACACACACACAAACACACACAAATACCCCTTGAGAAACAGTATATGGTCCAGTCTTTTGCCTTTAGGTTGTAGAGTCACAAGCCTTCCAGGCTAGAGGCTTCTTTCTATAAATCTCTAGAGAAGGAATTTTCATATAATTCTTTTCCATCTCCTTCTGGTGTTGAATCATCCTAACGGTCAGAACGTACCTAGGCAATGATGAAGTCTGTTTTATTTATTGATAAAGGAAATTCTAACCAACATTTTATTTAATAAAATTCACCAAATTCTGAGTGTCTAGTGTAGTTGAAAAGACAATATTTTGAAGAAGGAAGAGCATTCTGGTGGTCAACCTTCCCTTGCTACTGCCACTGCTTCATAGTTTGCACCAGCTCTTTCTCAATGTTAAATGTCAAGTTGATTTACCTTCTCTTTGAAATTATTTGATTATGTTCCAGTGAGCTAGTCCCTTATGCAAAGTTTCCTCATCCTGTTTTCAGCACCTAACAAGACAAAGGTCCAGTATATGCTTCTAAATGTTAGACGAATTGTCTTGAGGTTGGAGCCTTTAGAAATGTGGCACTCAATTTAAAGAAAGTTAGGAAATATTAATACTTTAAGAGAGAATGTATAAACATATTAAGGTTTTGTCAGTGTCTTTTCAGATATAGACTCCACTTTAGATATGTTTTCCTGTTCATCAGAATTCTCCTTACTCTAATTTTTCTGAATGAATAGATATTTTATGTTTTCATGTTTCATTGCAAATATGTCCCTTTAACACTGCATTTTTACTGTTGGGAAAATCTGTTGATAGACTAAACAAGTAATTTTCTGTTACACATATAACTCTGTATGGTTTCAGTTCTTTCCTTCTCACTGTCTAGTTCAATAATGCTTGGCAATTCCAGGCTTAATAATGTCAGTCAAGGCTGACTTGTCAACATGGAAAGAGTGACAGGGAGACAAATAGAAATGTGATTTGGTGTGACCATATGTGGAAATAACTTTAGGTTCAATTGATGCACTGGCTACAATCTAATCTAATCTCTCAGCCTTGTTCTCTTTTTTGTTCCTTTTCCTTTATACATCTTGTATCCCCCCCCCTTTTTTTTAAAGAAAGAAGGATCTATCTTCTATCTATATGTATGAGGATACCATGTCTGCTTTTCTTAATGATCAAGGCAAAAGCATGTATGATATCCTTTAGTTGTGCATTCTAAAAGTAAGGACAAAGAAAATAAAAATGCATATCACAGACAGATAGTCCCTGCTGAGCTGCTGCTTGTGAGCCTTTTCAAGAACAATGTGTAAAAACTGGAAATTGCCTGTCAATTCATTTGTTCTGCTTGGACACTGCATGGAGTGATTAATATTTAAAACCTAGTTTCTTTCACTTGTGTTTAATCTGAAGACATTGGACCTATAGAAAATGAGGTTAAAACAAAATTTTGTTTTAGATCTCCAAGGACAAGAAAACTTCTCTTCTTTAAAGAATGGCAAGAAAAGTCAGCCATTGATGGGTGAAAATTTATTTTTTAAGATCTTAAGCCAAGTCTTACATTTACATATGGCAAAATTTTTTCCTTTCTTTTCAATGAAAAAGAAAAAAAATGAACTGATACTGATATTTAGTCACTTGATTCATTTACTGCCAATGTAAAAGCTAAATTGGAAGGAAGAGGGAAAATCTCTATAAGTCACAGCTATGTAGCAGATTTTTTTGAAGCACAGTATAATTACAGTACTCAGGCAAAAAAATTTTCCTCAAATGTGTCCTGAAATATCTGATCTTAGGTTATGTAGTCCAGTTAGAGGTACTGTGACTATTACAGTTTTTTTGAACAAGCCTCATAACTTGTTTAGAAATTATTACATGTATGAATGCTTGGTTTGTACTTGGACAGAAGTGTAGAGAAATGAACACAACGTGAAGGCTCATGACAAGCTAGTATCTTACAGCCGACATGTGTTAGAAATGATGCAATAGATATAGATTAAGATGGCTGACACGAGGCAGCTAGAATGAGTTTTTCCTATGGAGTAAACCAAGATAGAGTTTCCTCTGCACTAAGAGAGAGACAAGACCAGCAATATGCCCCTTGCTCTTCAAAGAAGTGATGATAACCACAGATTGCAAAGAAGAGAAAAATCCATTGACTTGGGTTGGAACTAGCCAAACGGTTACCTGCACAACCACAGTTCACTGGCATCCTTTGAACACAGAGGGAAAGGTGAGTGAGAGGATTTCAGAAGTTCTGTGTTCCTGCCTGTTGCAGACTTGGAGGACCCCTTGAGCCTTGAGTGACTCCAGTCCCTCATAAGAAACTGCCTTACCCACAGTCATTCTCTGTCAAAGCCCACATGGAGTGATGCAGGAAAGAAAAAGAAAGCTTTGAGCATTGCCGGTGGCCATTTCCTAGGAACTCAATTCTTGTGGGTGGTGCAGCTGCTTTCTAGCCAGTCTGGGAGGGGACAGGCCCCAATGGCAAATTCCTTGCCTAAAGAGAGTTCCTGGGATGAGTTGCTTTGAGAACACCTGAGCCCCTGAGGCTGCCTACAGTTTAATATTCACAAGGCAAACTGCATGAAGCCAAGGTGGGAAGCTGGGTGGGACCTGTTGTCATAGCAACCTCATTCCTTGTATAAACCCCTCTGTGCCTGCCCTGCATAGCAGTGTTATCCCAGTGTCTTGGGACTCCCTCCTAACCCCCACCATGCTTGAGCTTCTTTTCCCCTAATACTACTCTTGAAGGGTCAAGACAGAATTTGTGTAATACCCAGAACCTGACTCTCTGCGTATGTTAACTGGGCACTTCCTTGGTGCAACACATAACAGGGTAAAAGCCCACAGCCACTATCACAGCTGGCTTGCTCCCACAAGTTCCATCTCCTGTTCAAAGATCAACATTACAGCCCACCACATCAGATATAATACTTCAGCTTTGGGGAAGACCTTATTCCAAATCACAGCCAACATCACTCTCCAAGCCACTCCAGCTACTCATGGTGCTCTGAGCCAGTTCAGGCACTTAGTCCAGGACCACCACAGCTAGCGATTGAGAAACTCACCATACTAAGGCTATCAAACCAAGGGAACTCCTACAATGCCTACGTCAGCCCCTTGACAACCTTCAATAAGAAGAAATCTACCCAAATGAGAAGAAACCAGAAAAATAATTCTGAAAATATGAAAAAAGAGTTCTCTAACACCCCCCAAAGACCACACCAATTATTCAGCAATAAACCTTGATCAAAATGAAATTTTTGAAATTCCAGATATAGAATTCAAATGGTTGATTATAAAATTGATCAATAAACTTCAGGAAAAGTCTGAACACCAACATAAGGAAATTAAAAAAAAAGCCAAAAACTATAAAGGACATGAATGAAAAATTCTTGAAAGAGATAGACACCTAAAAAAAAGGGGTGGGGGGGAAATTCTGGAAATGAAAGAAGCATTTAGGGAAGCACAAAATGCGGTGGAAAGTTTTGACTGCAGACTAGAACAAGCAGAAGAAAAGATCACAGAACTTGAAGGCCAAGCTTTTGAATTAATTCAATCAGGCAACAATTAAAAAAAACTAATTTAGAGAACTGAACAAAGTCTTCAGGAAATGTGGGATTATGTAAAACATCCAAACCTAAGAATCATAGGTGTTCCTGAGGAAGAAGAGAAAGCAACAGATTGGTAAAACCTATTTGAGGAAATAAGGGAGGAAAATATGCCTGGCTTTGCCAGAGAGCTAAACATCCACATATGAGAAGCCCAAAGAATCCCAAGAGGATTCATTGCAAAAAGATCATTCCCAAGGCATATGCTCATCCAGTTATGCAAAGTTAAGGTGAAGGAAATAATTTTAAGAGCAGTGAGAAAAAAAGCATCAAATAACTTACAAAGGTAAACCTATCAGAATAACAGCAGACGTCTCAGAAAAAACCCTACATGCCAGAAGGGATTGGGATTCCATCTTTAATTTCCTGAATAACAGAATAACAGTCAGACAAGAATTTTTATCCCACAAAATTTAAGTTTCATTAATGAAGGAGAAATGAAGTATTTCCCAGACAAGCAGACTCTGAGACCACTAGACTGGCTCTATAACAAACACTCAAAGACATTCCAAATACTAAAACAAAAGGTCAAAATACACGAGTGAAAAAATGCTGGAAAACATAAAGCTCACAGGCCTTATGGAATACCAACATAATAGAGAAAATAAATAAATAAATAAAGCAACCAGATAACAATGAGTATGATGAATGAAATAGTATTTTACATATTATTATTAACTCTGAATGTAAATGATCTCCATGTCTCACTAAAAAAAATAGACTGGAAGAATGGATTAAACACATATACACACTCACTCACACACACACAACCCAAATACCTGCTGTCTTCAAAAGACCAAGTTAACTCACAAAGATTTCTATAAACTCAAAGCAAAGTGTTGGGAAAAACTATTCCAAATAAATGGAAACCAAAAATGAGCAGGAATAGTCATTCTCCTGTCAGATAAAATACACCTTAAATTAACAACAGTAAAAAAAGACAGAAATTATTATTTAGTAATAAATGGATTAATCCAATGGGAAGACATACTAATTTAAAATATATATATATACACCTAACACCAGAACACCTGGATTTATAAAACAAATTCTTCTAGACCTAAATAAAGAGATAAAAGAAATACAATGATAGTGGGAGACTTCAACATTCTACTGACAGCAATAGACATATCATCAAGGCAGAAAGTCAAGAAAGATACATTAGAGTTAAACTGGACTTTAGAGCAAATGGAACTAATAGACATCTACAGAACACTCTACCCAAAACTACAGAATACACATTTTTCTCATCAGCACATGGAACATTCTCCAGGATAGACTATATGATAGGGAACAAATCAAGTCTCAATGAATTAAAAAAAAATCAAAATCATATTAAGCACCTTCTCAAACCACAGTGGAAGAAAACTAGAAATTAACTTCAAGAAGAACTTGGAAAACCAAACAAAAACATGGAAGTTAGACCATGTGCTCCTGAATAATCCTTGGGAAAAACAAAGATGGAAATTTACAAATTCCTTGAAATAAATGACAATAATGAAACAAGTTATTAAAACCTTCGGGACACAGCCAAAGCTGTGCTCAGAGAAAAATTTATAGCTTTTAAGGCCTATATTAATAAGACTTAATGATCACATATTGACAACCTAATGTCACACCACAAAAAACTAGAAAAACACAAGCAAACCAAATCCAAAACTAGCAGAAGAAAAGGAGTAATGAAGATCAGAGCAGAAATAAGTGAAATTTAAATTTAAAAAAATACAAAATAGCAATAAAACAAAAATTTAGTTCTTTGAAAAGTTAAACAAAATAGACAGATTGCTAGCTAGGTAATTAAGAAACGAAGAAAGAAGATTCAAATGAGCTCAACCAGAAATGAAAACGGAGATATTACTACTGGCACAATGCAAATTCAAAAGATCATCTGAGACTATTATGCAAGCAAACTAGACAATTTAGAGAAAATGGATAAGTTCTTGGAAACATACAACCTCCTAATCTTGAATCAGGAAGAAATAGAAACCCTGAACAAACCAATAATGAGTAGTGAGATTGAAACAGTAATTAGAAGTCTCCCAACAAAAAAATGTTCAGGACCTGATGGGCTCACAGATTGAAACAGTAATTAGAAGTCTCCCAACAAAAAAATGTCCAGGACTTGATAGGTTCAGAGCTGAATTCTACTACACCTTCAAAGAAGAAATGTTACCAATTTTACTGAAGCTATTCCACAAGATCAAATATTGGAGAATCCTCCCTAACTCATTCTACAAGGCCAGTAGCACTGTGATACAAAGTCAGGAAAAAACACAACAAAACAAAGAAAACAACAGATCAATATCCCTTATGAACATAGACATGTAAATCCTCAATGAAATATTAACAAATCAAAATCAACAGCATATACTTTGGTTTTATTCCAAGGATGCAAGGGTGGTTCAACACACGGAAATCAATAAACACGATCCACTACATAAATAATTAAAAATCATATGATCATTTCAATAGACACAGAAAAAGCATCTGATAAAATCCAGCATCCCTTCATGATAAAAAACCCTCAGCAAAATAGGCATAGAGGGAACATTATTCAAAATAATAAAAGTCATTTAGGAAAAACCTATAATCAATGCCATCCTGAGTGAGAAAAACTCGACACATTTCCCCTAAGAACTGGAAGAAGTCAAGGATGCCCTCTTTCAGAACTCCTATTCAACATAGTACTAGAAGTCCCAGCCAGAGCAATCGGCAACAAAAAGAAATACAGGTTATCCAAATTGGAAAAGAAGAAATCAAACTATCTCTATATGCTGATGATTTTATACCTAGAGAATGTTAAAGACTCCTCCAAAACACTCCTGTACTTGTAAATGAATTAAATAAAGTTCCATGATACAAAATTCACACACACAACTCAGTAGTACTGCTATACACCAATAGTGGCCAAGCCAAGAATCAAATCAAGAACTCAGTTCCACTCACAATAGCAGCCAAGAAGCTGAAATACCTAAGAATATATTTAACCAGGGAGGTGAAACACCTCTACAGGGAGAATTACAAAACTCTTATGAAAGAAATTGTAGAGGGCACAAACATCCCATGCTCATGGATGGGAAGAATCATCATTGTTAAAATGACCATATTACCCAAAGTGATCTACAGATTCAACTCAATTCCTATCAAACTACCAATGTCATTTGTCTCAGAATTAGAAAAAACAGTGCTAAAGTTCATATGGAACCGCCCCCCCCAAAGAGCCAGATTATCCAAAGCAATCCTAAGCAAAAAGAACAAAGCTAGAGACATCACATTACCTGAATTCAGATTATACTAAAGACTGTAGTAACCAAAATGCATTGTATTTGTATAAGGACAGACACATGTATCAATGGAATAGAATAGATAATCCAGAAATAAACCAAATACTTACAACCAACTGATTTTTGACAAAGCAGACAGAAACATACACTGGGGAAAGGACACCCTATTTAATAAGTGGTGCTGGGAAAATTGGGTAGCTACATACAGAAAAATTAAATTCGATCCCTATCTGTCCTTGTATATATAAATAACTTAGGATGGATTAAAGATTTAAATGTCAAACCTGAAACTATAAATATCCTAGAACAAAACCAAGGAAAAACCCCTCTGAATATAGGCCTAGAAAAATAATTTATGGCTAAAACCCAAAAAGCAAGTGCAAAGAAAGCAGAAATAATTAAGTAGAACTTAATTAAACTAAAATCTTCTGCTCAGCAAAAGAAATAATCAGCAGAGCAAATAGGCAACCTACCAGAATGGGTGAAGACATTTGCAAACTATACATCTGACAAAGGACTAATATCCAGAATCTACAAAGAACTCAAACAAATGAGCAAGAAAAAGGCAAATAACCTCATTAAAAAGTGAGCCAAAAAAAAAAAAAACCTCTCAAAAAGAAGATATATAAATGGCCAAGAAACATGAAAAAATGCTCAACATCATTCATCATTAGGAAAATGCAAATTAAAACCACATTGAGATATACCATCTTATACCAGTCAGAATGGCCATTATTTACAAAAATCAAAAAAGAATAGACGCTGGCAAGGATGTGGAGAGAAGGGAACATTTATACATTGTTGGTGGAAGTTTAAATTTGTACAACCTAGTGGTATAGAGATTTCTCAAACATCTAAAAGTAGGTCTACCATTTGATCCAGCATTTCCACTACCCAAAGGAACAGAGGTCGTTATATACCAAAGACACCTGCACCCACACATTCATTGCAGCACAATTCACAATTGCAAAGATGTGGAATCAACCTAAATGCCTATCAACTGATCACTGATATTGAAAATGTGCTATATGTGCACCATGGGATACTATTTAGCTGTCGAAAAGAATAAAACAATGCTTTTTGCAGTAGCTTGGATGGAATTGGAGAATATCATCCTAAGTGAACTAACTCAGGAACAGAAAACCAAACACCACATGTTCTCATTTATAAGTGGGACTTTATAAAGATCTGCAAAGATATAGAGAATGGTATAAGGGACACTGAAGACTCAGAAAGGGGAGGGAGGAAAAAATTCACCTATCAGGTACAATGTGTACAGGTGAGGGTGGTGGGTATACTTAAAGGCCCAAAATTATTTGTATCCCCCAAGGCTATTAAAATGAAAAAAAGGACATGATGCAATATTCAATTCTGCTTAATTGAATGAGAAGGTGAGTTTCAAGGATTGAGTGTTTGTGTTTCCCCCAAATTCATATGTTGAAATCCTAACCCCTAGTGTGACAGTATTTGGAGGTGGGACCTTTTGGAGATAATTAGAGTTAGATGAAATCATAAGGTGGGACCCCATTATGGGATTAATGCCTTTATAAAAGGATGAGAAATTAGAACATTCTTTCTGTCTCTGCAATGTGAGGACACAGCAGGAAGGTGGCTAACTATAAGCCAAGAAGAGAGCCCTCGCCAGGAACCAAATCTGCTTGCACCTTGGTCTTGGATTTTCCAACCTCCAGGACTGCAAAATATAAATTACCGTTGCTTAAGTCACTCAGTCTCTGGTATATTGTAGCCTGAGCTGACTAATACAGTGAGCTACAAAAGTGAAAATATAATAAGAACATATAAAATTGCCATACCCTTGTTGGTTCCTGGTTTGGTTAGAGTGTTGGGTATAAAGAAATAAAATAGTAAGATTTTAAAGCTGCCTAAATAAAACCTTAATAATTCTGAGGAAAATGATTAGTAGATGTTGAATTGTAATACTGGCAACTGTTAAGCTTTTGACTTTCAAATAAAATCTCAAATAATCTAAAACCTCAAAGCAATGTAGCATAAATTAATTTTTAAATTTATTTTTTTCTTCTGAGGTTTCTATAATATATTTTTAGGCATTTGGTAATATTCTAATCACTTCAATACTGACTGTTAAAAATTGTTACTTTATTTCAACTTAAAGTGAAAGGGGGAGCATGCCATTCTAGAAATAACATAAAAATGTTTTATTTATACCAAGGTATAGCAATGTATCTTACATATGTATAACAAAAAAGAAGGAAAAATATGGAATTGGAAACTAAGAAATTCCTTTTAAACCAACCTTCTATAGGAGCTTTACAGTGCATCTGTATCTGAAAAGTTAACGATTTCAAAAAAAAATTAAAATATTTCTCAAGTCTGTGTTGACCTCACACTCAGTTTCATGTGCTTGAAGACAATTCCTTCCATTTTTTAAAAAATGAGAAATCTTCTCAAGACTCTAAACATTGGCTCAGATTTTAATTCAGCTCAGATAACTGTGCCTGGAGAACTAGGAGTTATGTTACTGTTTTTTTATAGTGTGAGGAACAACTAATTCAAAGAACTTCTTTTCTGAAAGGTTAAGTGATTCCCCAGGGATCACCTGATTGAGAATATGAGCTAGACACTGACTTCAGGTGTGTGTGTGAGTGTGTAATTTTCAAACATGTAGTTGCACATAAGATGCATTTTCCCCCCTCTGTTTTTCTTTAATATATCAACACTGAACGAAGTTACCATTCTTTTCTTGTTTATTTCCTTCTTTCCCTCCTCCTCTTCTCCTCCTCCTCTTCTCCTCCTCCTCCTCTTCCTCCTCCTCCTCTTCTTCTTTCTCCTCACCCTCTTCCTCCTTCTGCTGGTCTTCTTCCTCTCCACCACCCCCCACCCCCAATATTCAGCAAGTTTTCTGTTGCTTTCAATTTTCTCCTAGGACACTATTCCATGACCAGTTTTCAAATGGTATTTTAGTGCTCTTATTCCATGATGATATTGTAAACATTGAGAATCTATCACAAAACTAGTAGCTGGATTATTTCAGTTTCTAGTTCTGAGACTGTCTTTGCTACTCTGCCTTCTGAGGCATGAGTGAGCATGAATCATGTCCTCTGTCTTATGCAGGATACTTTTAGTCTCATCACCTCCCATAAGCTCAATTCCCATTACTACCACTGACTTTCTGTCCATAAAGCCCAGACTTGAGATTCACTATTTCTGTTTTGTATCTGATCCACTGATACGTTCAACTTATTGTGAGCCCAATTTTGTCTCATTCTTTTTTATCTGTTTATACTTTATATGGTTTCATCATTTGTTTCAAACAGAGAGTTGGGTGAAGTCAGGCACTCAAAACGATGTAGATTGAAAATCATGGCAATGACCATTGACAGAAGTGCTTTCATCCAACAAGTAGTTCCAAAGATGACATTTATAGTTCCCAAGGTAAATATAGATAGATAAGCTTTTGTGAGCTAGAAATAACTTTATATGTCTTCCTATCATAGTGTGTAGACAGCCACCAATTTCATTGAGAGAGCTTGGAAGAACTTGACTGATTTGAGAGAGAGAAACAAGGAAACTTTTTTCTACAATGAGTTTCTTCATATATGTCTTTGAAAATGTTATTAATGATATAAAAATAGCCTCAAGCTAAATAACTTTGGACTTCGTCTTAGTGCATTATTATTCTGCAATAATAGCAAGGGTTTGTTCCCTACAAATGTTCATTTCTGCAACATCAATTCAAATGTATGGAACAATATCTGGGTCAGTAACTCTTTGTGTTAGATGTGTTTACATATTACATATTTTTACCCCAATTTTAAAAATGGAATCTTAAATGGTTATGTTAGGTATCTAGTTGGTATAGTCTGAATTTGAGCTCAAAATTCCAATTTACTTCCCTTCGTATACTTTCATAGAAGAGGACGAGAAGCAATGGGCTCCACAACAAATGATGACTAATTGACCAATATCAATTTTTTTCCATTTTATTTAGTGCTCACTTATAAATCTTCGCTGTTACCACTCCTATATTCTTCATTCATTCATTCATTCAATATAGATGAATAGTGCTTAGTGTATTGTACTAGACATGAGGCTACAATGTCAGTTAAGACATAGTCATTTACTCTGACTTACTGGACACAATCATTCTTCCCAGTGAAAATTCTTAATAATAGGGCAATATTTTATATCTGGAAATAAAATGTATATTAATTTTCATCCTTTGACCATTTTCAAACTATATTTACCCACTATTTTATGTACAATTGGCTAATGACAGTGAACAATACAAACCCTTTGACATGTACTTTTCATCTGAAATAGTTTTTAATAAAACATCTTTTTAGGTCATATTGAAGATTCATATTAATCATATTTTTGTGATCTGACATAGCAAAATTCTATACTTTCAAATAAGATGCTACAATAAGCATTCAAAATTCCCTACTGCCATATATATGTCATATACACATACTAAATACTGAAACAAATAGCCTGGCTTCTGTGCAAATTCATGAATTTTTTTCCCCTTATTACTTGTGAGCATTTTTAGGGCACAAAGTATGTCTTATTCATCATTTTTTCATTGGCACCTTGGCACCCAGTAGGTATTCAAAACATATTTGTAGAATGTATTATTTATTGAATAGATATTCAATCATGGTTGGATTGATGGACTGAAATAAAGGAATGGGTTAATGAATTGATGGTTGTATTCACATCCAACCCCCTGTGAGATGTCTAACACTTCACAGTGTATCTTTAGGAAAAAACCCCAAACCTGATAGTTACCCTTGGGGCATGTACTTTCATGCTTGGCTTCTTTTATCCTGATTTTGGAAGTAAGGGGCCAATTAATGTCATAAATGCCAATTTCCTGTTTCATATCTGGCTGCTAAGCAATTTCTGTTTGTACAAATTTGAAAGGATCTCCCAAAGTTGACATTTTTTTTTGGATTTATCTACTTAACCTGTTGCTTACATAAATAGATTGTCAACTAGAGCTTGAAGTTTTTTTCTTGGACATAGATTTTCATTGCAGTAGTACTTACTATAACATGAACTATGTACTAGTAATACAGCAAGATTGAGAAAAATGTTGGATGAATATGAATAATAAAGAGTTGTGTCACTTTTCAAGTTACGATAAATTTTTCATTGTGTGTAACTCAGTGTTAGTATTAAAAATGTTTCTTGTTCCCTTTTTGTAGTACTTGATTTATTCAGCTCTAATTAATTCACTAAGATATATTCAAACACATAAATCGAAAGTCTGCAGTTGTTGAAGAGTGTCTAATGGCAATGCTGCATCTTATATAATATTTGATCATCATACACTTTCAGGCACCAACATCACAAGAAAGAACTTGTGCTGGTAAACAGTTCTTGTTTAGGATTGGTTGTATATAAAATAATAGCTAATCTTTTAAAATTTTACTTTATTTATTTATTTTTTATTATAAAGATGTGGGGTACATTCAGGGTTAGGTATACAAACATTGATTATGCAGGTACCCTTGTTGATGAGGTATGTCCCTCCCTCCCCTGACAGTTTCCCACTTCTGCCAATCACTTTCTTATAGAATGATAATTATTCAAGTTTTACTTATGAGTGAGAACATATGGTACTTTGTTCTTTGTTTCTGTGATAGATCACAGAGTCTGATCAACTCTACATCCATCCAAGTTGCTGCGAAGTCCATATGTTTGTCTTTCTTTATGGCTGCATAATATTTCATTGTGTATATGTACCACATTTTTTTTAATCCAGTCCACTTTCAATGAGCAACATGGTTGGTTCCATGTTTTTGCTATTGTGAATAGAGCTGCAACAAACATATGTGAGCAGGTATCTTTTTTTGTAAAATGATTTGAGTTCCCCAGGTATATTCCAACAGGGAAATTGCTGGGTCATATGGAAGATCAATTTCTTTTTTCAGAAACCCCCACACTGTCTTTTTACTTGGGTCTCTGCCTGCTTGTTGTTGGTGTATAGGAATGCAACTGTCTTTTGCACATTTATTTTGTACCCTGAGACTTCGCCAAAGTCCTTTATCAGAGCAAGCAGGTTTTTGACAAATTATCTTGGATTTTCAAGGTATAGGATCATATCATCAGCAAAGAGGGATAAAACTTGAGTTACTATTTTCCTATTTGGATACCCCTGATTTCCTTCTCATGTCTAATTGCCTGAACAAGGACTTCTAACACAATATTGAACAAGAGGGGTAAGAGTGGGTAGCCTTGTCTTGTTCCAGTTTTCAGGGCAAATGTTTCCAGTTTCTGTCCATTTAGCAATATGTTAGCTGTGGGTTTATAGTAGATGTCACTTACTATTTTGAGGTGTGTTCTTTCTATACCTAGGCATTTGAGGTTTTTTATCAAGAAGAGATGCTATATTTTATCAAAAGCTTTTTCTGCATCTAATGATATTATCAAATGGTTCTTGTTTTTACATCTGTTGATGTATAGATCTCTGTACTGTTACCCCAGAACCTGGGCTTATATACCATAAAGAAAGGGTATACATGTTTCAGAAGTAATGTATAGGACAATTGAAGTCAATCTCTCAGGGAAAGGTAAGAATGCTCTGTGTGCTACATAGCCTATGGGCAGAATTTAAGGTAAATATGGCTCTTGTGCAAGAAATAGTAGATAAAGTAGAAATCTTAGAGGCATTTTAGAAACTGGGTTAGTCAGAAGTCGACATGGCAAATTAGCATCTAAAATGAAGTTACTCCACACAATTATAAAAAATAACTAGCTGAAAAAATGTTAAGGAAGAAAATGTTCTATTACAAAGCAGTAAACACACACACACACACACACACACACACACACACACACACACCCCACACATAAACTTAAGAAATGTAGAATTCAGGCATAGTATTTTACCAGTCATTCCTAGTGGGTAGATTCTAAAAACCAAAGAACTGTGCATGCGCGCATGCACACACACACACACACAAACACACACACACAAACCATTAAACATATACTGAAGTATTTTTAATAATCACATCATTGACTGGGTATAGACTCATGCCTATAATCCCAGAAATTTGGGAGGCTGAGGCAGGAGGATCACTTAAGCCCAAGAGTTTGAGACCAACCTAGGTAACATAATGAGACCTTGTTTCTACAAAAAATAAAAAAATTAGCCAGATGTGGTGGCACATGACTGTAGTCTCAGGTACTCAAAAGACTGAGATGGGTGGATCACATGAGCCCAGAAGTCTAAGGCTGTGGTGAGCTGTGATCGTGCCACTGCACTCCAGCATGGGTGACAAAGCAAGACCCTGACTCAAAAAATCGTCATCATCATCATATCATTGTCCATATACTATTACTGTTATTCCTGAGACTTTTCCTCATGTAGTGAAATAAGTAAATAATTATGGCCTTAGGAACTAAATTTTCAAGGTGGGATAAAGGAAATGCAGATATAAGATCAACAAACTTAAATGAAAATCTTTCACCTCAATTTGAATTAAAAGTATCAATATGCATTCATGATGTAACTTATCTTTTAAAAACACATCTTTTCTAGTTCCTGGTAAAAAGCTCTAGGCATGATGAACAAACAGGTAGCAATGAACACTCTCAGTGTACAAATTGGGGTCTCTCAATGCTATTCCCTGCTAAAAAGAAACAGGATTTCTTGGAGCAATGGCTGAATCCTGACCTAGAGCAAGAAATGTACAAATAATCCTGAAATACTTTATTATAGTAGAAAAGCAAGGAAGACGTTAAGGATTACTGGGGCCATGTCAAGAGAACTCAGGGGCCAACACTTAGGGATTTCCTAATCAAGGATTAGTCAATTTGAACATCAAAAGGAATAGTAGCTGCAATGGATTGAAACCCATAAAATGTTTCAATGTTTCAGTTCATATATTTACAATGATTTCCTTCTTTAATAAAAAAAACTTCATTGGTCACCTTTGGTGGGTGTTGGGGAAACAAATCATTATCTTAAATGCAGGTAATCAAAGAAATCAATAAAGCAAGCATTTATTTTGTTTTTCCAATAAGAATGGTATCACCAGATAACCAAATCGTTGATGAGTAGAAGTTTTTCTTTGTAAATGTATTTTAGCTGTGAAATGAAAATGGAAAAATAGAATTACAAAGGCATCATTTTGCAGCCTCTCCTGAATTTGTGGTCTAGCCGTCTTTCAGTGACTGCTAACATCACAAAGAGAAAACCAGAGAGTATACTTCTCCTGATGAAAGTTCACAACACCTCCTGTGAAGTTTTCTTGCCAAAAAATTGAATCTCATTTGAATCAGTCTTCTAGATATAACTGCTAATTTACAGGAAGTTCAAGTGACAGAAGAACATGTTGAAGAGCATCGTAAGTGTGCAATCAGCAAAAATCCAAACTGTTGGAAATCTATAGAATGAATAATCTGCTTCTTAAATAAGCAAAAGAAAAAAAAAATGTGTGTGTGTATGTATGAAACTATGTATTAAAAGAAACCTAAAAGACATATCAGCCAACTGCAGCATACAAATCCTTATTTGAATCTTGATTTTATTTTTTAAATAAAGTCTGTAGAAATACTGAGATAGGCTGGGCTCGGTGGCTCAGCCTGTAATCCCAGCACTTTGGGAGGCTGAGGCAAGAGGATTGCCTGAGTCTAGGGGTTCAAGACCAGCCCAGGCAACTTGGTGAGACCTTGTCTCTACAATAAATAGAAAATTAGCTGGGCGTGGTGGTGCGAGCCTGTAGTTCCAGCTACTTGGAAGGCTGAGGTGGAAGGATCACTGGAGCCCAGCAGGTCAACGCTGGGGTAGCTGTGAGCATGCCACTGCACTCCAGCCTGGGCAACAGAGTGAGACTCCAACTCAAAAACAAACAAACAAACAAACAAAACACAAAAACTGAGAACTGTGAAACAATATAAGTATTAGAAGAAAACTTGGATTAAATATGAACACTGACCAAATATTTTGTGATATTAGGATTTACTGTTCATTTTTTTCAATGTGATCATGGTATTGTGGATATGCTATTTTAAAAGAATGCTTATTGTTCAAATATATACACTGAAATATTTATGGAAGAAATGCTTCTGAGATTGCTATAAAATAATCCAGATGCAGGGAGTAGATACAGGTCTAAATAAAGCAAGATTCACAAATATTGGCAATTGTTGAGGCTGAGTAACAGGGGTATATTATACAGCTTTTTCTAATTTACACATATTTGAAATTTTCATAGCAAAATATTATATAAACAACAACAAATGTCTTCTTTGAGAGCACATGATTTGTATAACCAGAATCACAGAATCACATTAAGAAATTTAGCTGCTAGGAATTCTGAGAAATATAGTTTAAGCTTTCCAGTCTCTGCAGCAGGCTTGAAATATGTTTGAGTGAGATAATCAATAGTATCTGCTCCCAAATTTATAACCAAAACCCTGACCTCTCTCTTGAGGAACCATTAAAGATATGTAACTGTCTCCTTGATATCTTGACTTGAAATGTCTCCCAGGACCCCCAAACTCACCCACCATGCCAAAATCAAAACTAACAATATCCCTTTACTAAACCTGCTCTTCTAACTAGCTGTATAACTTCTGAGACGTGTCCAAGCTTCTCTAGCGCCTGTCTGTGAACTGGGGGAATGACTCGATTATCTCTAGGTTATTCCTAGCTCAGGGAGTGTAAACAACTATAAAACTTGTCCCCTTTTGTTGGTACTAATTTCATCGTATATTGTTTTTTTGAAACAAGTCACCTTGAAAGAGAATTAGCTAATATATTTTTAGAAGCGGCAATATTTCATGATAAATCTTAGTATCCATTTAGCCATCAGTGATCACTTATTCAATATTGGCAGAAAGATCAAATAGCCCATAGTTGCTTTCAGTGTGGACTCCTGCATCCTAGAACCGGCCAGCCAAGTAACTAACCGCCTGTTTCTCTGTAGCAACAGCCAAGATGTCACCTGCTGTTGTGAAGATAATTTACATGGCTGGCTTTTTTAGGCCCCGACTTTTGTATCTGTTTTAGAAATATGACAGGTGTGATTTTTTTCCAAGGCAAGAGAAAGAGAAGGTTTGACCTCTATGCCTATTGAAACATCTATAGAAGGGTCATCTGTCATTTTTATTGCATAAATGAAGGTACTCCCACAGTGAAGCAAGAGGGGTGATAAATAAGATTCTTGGAGGCCATTAAATGGCACTTAGCGGGAGGGAGACTGAGTGACAGCTGCACACGGCTTAGGGATCACAACAACATACTTTGCCTTCCCACAACAATGGCGCATCGATTGCAGTGTTTGACTTCATTTTCTCCGCTCAGACGGTTTACCCAATTTAGGGGGTTAAGCTTAATACAAATGGGGATAAAAGATGTCTGGGGCCAGCACGGTGGCTCACACCTGTAATCCTAGCACTTTCAGAAGTTGATGGGGGTGGATTGCTTGAGCCCAGGAGTTTGAGACAAGCCTAGGCGACAAAGTGAGACCTCATCTCTACAAAAAATTGAAAAATAAGCCAGACGTGGTGGCGCACACGTATAGTCTCAGATACTGGGGATGCTGAGGTAGAAAGATTGCTTGAGCCCAGGAGGTCAAGGCTCCCATGAGCCATGATTGTTGTGCTCATGCCACTGCACTCCACCCTGGATGACAGAGTGAGACTCCAACTAAAAAATAAAAAACCCACAAAGAAACAAACGAACAAATAATGGCTGGGAAAAAGTGGAGCCTCTTTGGCCAGTTTGAACTTAACCAGGTATAAAGATAATGCATGCTACACTCAGTTTTTCTTTTCTCAGACAGGCAGAACATGTCTGATGTTGGCTTAGCAATCCTATTCTTCGAGATTCAGAGGAAACAGGATGTGAACCTTCATCAAGTATAGAGAGAGAATCCCAGCACCATCCATCTTTTGGGTTTTCAGGGGACTGGCTTCTGTTTCTCCCAGTTCCCTCTGGTGCCACATCCTTGCTTTCAGTTAGGGATCAACTTGTCTCAGTATGTCTGCCTCACAGTGGATATTGCCCGACCTCCTCCATCTCCCAAGGACCACCTCTCCAGGGGACTGGGGTGGCAGACTTTCCTGCAGCATTGTTTGGGGTATTGCAAAGCATCACAGCTCAGCAAGCACCTTAAAGTTGGATATTAAGCATTTATGTTCTTAAAAATCATTCAAGAAAATACTCAGCCGTTCTCTGTGGTGTTTTATACATCCATTTGCTGTGTTATTGAGTTGCCACCTCTATAGGCCAAGTTGGATGCTGGTTCCAATATTCATCAGGTCAGGAATTTGTTAGGTAACTTTAGAGGCTCCAGAGAGACTATGGCAGGCCTGGATGTGATTCAGGCCTAATTGATGGCACAGATGGACTCTTTTCTCTGCATAATGCTGCACTCTCTATCTCAGAATTTCGTGACATACACAAATTCTCACCTGAGACTAGCAACAGTCCCATGAAAAATGTGGAGATGAATACACTCATTACTAAATTAACAAATGAATACATTTTTCAAATGAAGAACTGAAAAATAATGCAAACATTCAAACAAGCTCTAGAGAAGTGAAGGTTCAAGATCAACCAGATACTGATCCAGCAATAGGGGCCACTACTATTTTCTCTTTCTCTACAAACAAACACACAAAAAACAAACAAACAAGACACATCTCCCGGCACAGGCTATGCATGAAACATTGTTAGGTTTTAATAGTTATGTGTGAATTGTCCTTTTAATTTTCAGAACACTTAGAATCTTAAAAAACTCTGGGAAAACGGGAGACTATTCCCTAGGTCGTCCTCAGAAACTCTGACTTACCAGCAAGAGCTACCACAGTGTTGCATATTTGCATAAGAGTCTGTTGAGTAAAGAAAAGCCCTTTCTAGTGGGGACTCTGGGACCACTGAGTCCTGCCACAGTGAACTGAAGGCTCTTTAAAGTCAATGTCAAAGGTTGTTTCCACCTTGAACAGACAAAGACCTCAATGTAAGTAAGTGGTTCCCAACAGTTGATTTGCACAGCCTCCTCCCCCAACCCCTACCAGCGGGAAATTTGGCAACATGTGGAGATAATTTTAGTTGTTAAAACTGGAGGTGGACTACTGACATCTGGTGGGTTGAGGCCAGGGATGCTGCTACACGACATACAGTACACAGGACAGTCTCTACAACAAGTAATTACTTGGCTCAAAATGTTAGTAGTGCCCAGGTTGAGAAGCCTGCTCTAGCCTAAGGTCACTCTTAGGCTCCATCTTGGGCCCCGGTTCACAGCCAACACAAAGGGAGTTCAGGGTGGTGGTTTTCACGTGTTGTCTCACCTGGGTCCTCAGAAACCTCAGAAACAAGTAGCTTGTTCCTCCAGGGATGGGACTGTAAGGAAAGTGAATGACTAAGATTGCCTGTTAAGGCCCTCACTAGGAAGCTGATAGCCAGAGGGAAGACATGTCTTGCTGCCTTGGGGAGAGCCTCATTTTCCCAGCAGCAGTGGGCGGGTGCAGCTGGGGAACCTTTCTGACCAAGGAGGACGAGGGAGAAGGGACCCAGGAGCAGCCACAAGGAGACATAAAAGGCCGACACAGAAAAAGGTGCCCCACCCAGGACCTGCAGGGAAAATGAGGCTGAACTTTGGTGGCAGCGATGGACCAAGATCCCTTTTGCAGTTGTTAAGTAAACCTTGATTGTACTCCTGGTATGCCCTGAAGACAAAGAATTTTCATTTCATTTTCTCATTGCAGTAACCCTGAAGTAGGCAGGTAAGGTAGACACTATGCCTATTAGACAGGTAAGGACAGGGAACCCTACCTGGGGAGGTTCAGAGGGTGATCTAGCCTGTAGTAAAGCAGAAACTAGAACAAGTTTTCTGATGCTGGGATGAACTGAATTGTGTTCCTCCCAAATTCATATGTTGATGCCCTAACTTCCAATGGGATTGTGTTTGGAGATAAGGCTGTCAAACAGGTAATTAAGGTTAAATGAGGTCATAAGAGTGGGCCCTGCCTTAGTCCATTTACTACTGCTATCACAAAATATAGACTGGAGAATTTATAAAGAAAAAAAATTTTTTTTTCTCTCTCAGTTCTGGAAGCTGGGACATCCAAGACCATGGCTCCAGCATCTGGCAAGGGCCTCTGTGCTGCATCGTAACATGGCAGAAGGGTGAGCGAGTACATGAGACAGAGCGGAAAATGGGGGTTTAACTAGATCCTTTTGTCAGGAACCCACTCCCAGGATCACCGGCATTAATCCATTGAATGCTCTCCTTCCTTGGTTTCTAATCACCTCTTTTTAAATAATTTTAGATTGAAGCTGTTTACATGTATGTTCGTTACATGAACATATTGTGTAGTGGTGGGGACTGGATCATAGGTGGCCCATCCCCCAGATAGTGAACATTGTACCCATAGGTAATTTCTGAATCCTAACCCCTTTCCCTCTAAAAACCTCTTAAAGTCCCTACCTCTCAATACTGTTCCATTGGTAGTTAAATCTCAATGTAAGTTTTGGAGGGAGCATTCAAACCAGTAGGTTCAAATCCAATAAGACTAGTGTCCTTATAAGAAGAGAAAGAGACAACAGGTCTCCCTCCCTCCCTTCCTCTCTCTCCAGAACCTTAAGAAACAAATGCCTGTTGTTTAAGTCATGCAGTCTATAGTATTCTCTTATGGCAGCACAAGCAGACTGATATGGATGCCCACACTTGGCTCCCTTACCAGGCTCTCCTAACCCTGGCCAATCACTCTTTGGTCACCTAGGCCACCAATGACCCACCGTAATGATTTTTTTCAGGGCTCAGCCCACCTGACCTCTCCGTGCTGTCTGCCAACCATCACTCCTCTCCCCATCTTGAAAGACTCTTCTCTTTGGTTTCTAAAATATCTTCTCCTGAGTCTCCTGTTACTTCTCCGAAGGCTTTTTCATGGACTAGCAATCCCCAGGGTTCTTCTTTTGGTTTTCTTGTCTTTTCCCTCGGCAAATTATCTCTGGGAAAGCTGCCAAGAGACCTATTTCCATAAGGATCTTGGACAGTCTCCTCCATACCAATGAGTGGGAGTACCCAGCACAGAATAAGTTCATAATAAATATTTACACAGTGCATAAAAGAACTATCAACAAACTATCCCCTATTAGATGATAATTCCTAAAGTTGAATCTCTAGTCTAGACATCTTTTCAGAGTTCCAGACCTACTGCATTAGACAGTAACTGTCCACAGGAATGCCACATAACAAACTACTCCCTACACTCAATGACTTACAATAAGACGCATTTACTCTCATGTGGGTTAACAGCAGTTGAGCTGATCTGTGCTGGATTTGGTTGAGTGGATCCACCCTAATTCAGGCTTCAGGTTATCTGGGCTTGGATTTATTCTGTGAGCTGGATTCAGGCCTGGCTCCATTAGGGCCAGGATAGGAGGCAGTGGCCATTTGATCAATGATCACCTCATGGCACTCACTAAACCACAGAGGTACATTTAAGGCCTCTGCCTGTGTTTGCATCTTCTAACATGCCATTGACTAAAAAAAGTCTCAAAGAGAAGCCCATTGACAGTTGGTCAAGGAAGTAACTTCGGCTTATGGGATCGGAGAGGGGGATGGGAGTGAGTGAATATTTGGTGAACAATAAAGCAAACGAGCACAGCTGTACATCAAATTTCCTCCTCGAATGTCTCACAAACTCCTTAAGTTCTCCATGTTGCTTGCAAAGAATGCAGCACTCTGCCAACCCCCTCCTGTAGAGTTGGGTCTTCTCACTCACGTCCCGCTAGCAGGCGCTGCTGCTGAACTTGGACAGAACACCTACTTTCAGCCACTAACTCCCCTGACTTCTGAATCATTCCATCTTCTGGAACCCCTCCCTGCCCCATCCCACACAGCTGAATAGCTCTGCCATTACAGGCACATGCCTGACTCACTCCTGTGTTTTCTGTGGTTTTTGGAATTGTGTCTTTAGTGACTATAGAATCTTTCTGCTATCCGACAGGGTCAGACCAGGACCAGGCTTCTTACCAAGGCTGCAGATCACAATCACCATGGAGTCTTCAAAATGCCTAGCTGCCTAAACCCCACCCAAGGATTTTGATACTACTCTCAGTGGGATATTTGTTTCCCAGCTAGGGCTAGTTCAGAGCTAGTTCTTCCCCTGCCTGTCACTCCTAGTTGCCAAGGTCCCATTGTGCCCCATGTTTTGTCACTCACAATGAGGAGACTGGACACCAGACAGACTTTTTGAGCACTGACTTCCAATGCTGGAAACAACATTCTCTGTGTTGGCTCTTCCTGGGGACAATACTTCATAGACTCAGAACCTTTCGTGGAATTGACATTAGGACTCACCAAAGCGGAGAGAAGTCAGCAAATGAGTTACTGATTAGCTTTGCTTTTCTGAGTCCTGGCTGAGATTACATTCAGAGTGTGCGCACTTGTACACACACGCACACACACACACACACACACAAACACACACACACAACCTTATACTCTGTTCTCCTCTCTCATATTTATTTAGGCTACCACCAGATAATTTGAGAGGCTTCCTCGGGACAAACAGGCCCTGCTCCAGGGGGCTGAGGACAGGAATAGCAAGTCTGGACGGACGCATTTTGGCAGCATGAAGAGAAAAGCTTAGCAAGATGAATGTCGGCAGTATTGCTGGCTCTTGCAGGCTATATTAATTTCTCCCTTAAAAGAAAGCTGACCCATTTTTTCCAGCCCACAGCCCTAATGGACTCTTATTCAGAGGCCATCCTTCTCCCACATAAAGAGCTGTATTGTATTTAATGATAAGCTTTTTAATGGAATTTGCTATTTCTGGGTCTCTGGGAAAATGCCATTAATGAGCGAGCAAGTGCAAGGAATAGCAGATGTTTGAGGGGCATGCTTTCTCAAGGGCAGACTATCCCGGCAGGAAAGTGCACAAAAACCAAATACAGGTACTTTTTTACTCCCTTGGGACTGGTTTGGCCTTACCAAAACTAGGATCTAGACAAACTTTATCTTCAATATGTGATGATAATACTCTTCATGCTCCCTACCCCCCAGTACCTACCTACATGCGTTTTACTCTGCCATCATCCACATATATTTCTGTCATCCTAATCATACCAAAAGCAGCAGTGTGCAAAACTAGATCAAGACCCATGAGTAAACAAAGCAGGCTACCATCTGTCACTCTTTCAAACCAATATTTGGTCAATGCCTATTTAAGAGACTGAACACAACATGGAAAACTGCAGAGAGAAGGGTTCATTTTCCTTTTACTGCATGGAGTAATTCAGCTCTGGCCCCAAACTTGCATATGTACTCAGTAAAATAGAAGCCTGTGGTTGACCAGAGGCAGGCACCTTCTTTACAAACCAGTTTATTGATCATCTCTTATCACTCCACAGGGCCCTTCCAAATCACACCTTTAACTTGGAAGCATTCACTGAAGCATGTGCATATTTCTCTTAAGGAGGAGTCTCATGTTTTTGCATCTTTTGGCATTTCCAGTAATGTGTTATCACTCCGAGATGCCCTAGTATGTCTTATAGACTGGAGTTTTGCTGGCACACCAGGGGTGTGTGGGGGTGTTAAAGATATAAAAAAGGAAGAAGATGAGGTCCTTGTCCTCAAGGGTTTAACAGTTCAAAGTAATCCAATACATATTATTAAATATTATTGAGAGCAAGGCAATATGCTAGAAGCTGTTGGAAATGCAAAGATGAGGAAAGAAAAAAAAAGAGCCTTGATCTTTCTAAAGATGTGCTACCCAGACTGTAGTCTACAGGATCACTTGGGAGCTTGCTTAAAATGCAAGTGCTCAGGCCTCACTCTTGACCTACTGAAAGAGAAATGCTGCAGGTAGGGCCCAAAATTGGTGTTTAACATTAACATTAGCATGTGAAAAGCTCTGGCTTAAAGAACTTTTAGTGAATATAGAACCTCTTTGCTATCAGATAGGATCAGACCAGAGCCAGGCATCTTGTCAAGGATGCAAGTCACAATCACCGGTGGAGTCTTCAAAGCGCCTAGTTGCCTAACCCTCACCCAAAGATGTCTTCAAAGCACCTAGTTGCCTAAACCTCACCCAAAGATTTTAATTCACAGGTCTGTTTGTTGTTGTTAAAAAAATATGAGAAGGAGACCAAAAAAACCTGGAATTATTTTTTCGAGGACAGGATCCTTGTAGTACAGGCTTCCCTCTCTAGGTAAATGTTCTAGGTACCCACTGGCATCAGTGTACTAGCTAGCATTTGGCCTCCGTAACTTTTTTTTGGAGACTCTTTCAAAGTGTTTGCCCATTTCATGATGGATGATTTACAAGTGCACCTGCCCACACTGTGCTGAGTGTTTGGCAGTTTTTGACTGGAAAAACACCCATGCCCCAATCTCCCTATTTACCCGGTCTCGCCTCTGGGGGACTTCTTTTCCTGTCTCCAGTGAAAAAAGTTCTCAAGGGGAAATGTTTTGCTGATGTAGAGGAGATGAAATAAAAATGACAGAAGCACTAAAAGGCATCGAAATTGATGAGTTCAAAAACTGTCTTGAGCAGTGAAAGAGTCTCCACAGGTGTATTGCATCAAATGGAGGGTACTTTGAAGGTGACTGAAGAGTAAACATTTAAGAACAAATACACCATTTTAATAAATAAATTCCGGGGGGTTTTGGGTCCCCCTTGTGCTCTCTGGTTGATTCTGATGATTATCAGAGGAGACAACCTCAGCAGAGTTCTGAACAGGAAGAAGCCTTCAGTAATGGTGAAAAGGATATTGTGATGGAAAGTGAGTGTGTTCATTTCCTGCAGCTGCCATACCATCACCACAAATTTGGTGGTTTAAAACAACAGAACTTTTATTCTCTCACAGTTTTGGAGGCCAGAAGTCCAAAATCAAGATGAACTCTGCTTTTCTCTCATAAGGACGACTGCCACTAAATTTAGGACCCACTCATTAATACAAGACTATCTCATTTCAATGCTTAGTCACATCTGCAAAGACCTTTTTTTTCCCAAATAGGGTAGCATTCACAGGTTTAAGGGATTTGACAGGAATATCTTTTGGGGGGCCATTTTTTGGCCTTCCACAGCTCATATCAAGAGAAGACAGCATCTGTCAAGTGCACAATTAGTTCAAAGGAGTACAAGCATACCTCATTTTATTGCACTTGGCCTTATTGTGCATCATAGATATTGTGTTTTTTACAAATTGAAGGTTTGTGGCAACCTTGTATCAAGCAGGTCTATCAGCGTCATTTTTCCAATAGCATGGACTCACTCCATGTCTTTGTGTCACATTTTGGTGATTTTGTCAATATTTCATACTTTAAAATTATCATTATATCTGCTGTAGTGATCTGTGATCAGTGATCTTTGACGTTACTGTTGTAACTGTTTTGGGGTGCCATGAACCACACTCATTTAAAATAGCAACCTTAATTGATAAATGTTGTGTATGCTCTGACTGCTCCACCAACTGGCCATTTCCATATCTCTCCTTCTTCTCAGGCTTCCCTACTCCCTGAGACACAACAATATTGAAATTAGGGCAATTAATAACCCTACAATGGCCTCTAGGTGTCCAAGTGAGTCACACATCTCTCACTTTAAGTAAAAAACTAGACAATTAAGCTTGATGAGGAAGGTATTTCCAAAGCTGAGATAGGCCAAAAGCTAGGCCTCTTGTGTCACATAGTTAGCCAAGTTGTACCTGCAAATGAAAAGTTCTTGAAGGAAATTAAAAGTGCTTCTCCAGTGAACACATGAATGACAATACAGCAAAACAGCCTTAGTGCTGATATGGAGAAAGTTTGAGTGATCTGAATAGAGACCAAACAGCCATAGCATTCCCTTAAGCCAAAACCTAATCCAGAGCAGGGATTGGGCTTTTCAATTGTTTGAAGGCTGAGAGAGGTGAGCAAGCTTCAGAAGAAAAGTTGAAAGCTAGCAGAGGTTGGATCATGAGGTTTGAGGAAATAGGACATCTCCATAACATAAAAGCGTAAGGTGAAACAGTGAAGCAGATGTAGAAGTTTTAAGTTATCCATAAGATTTGTTAGGATCACTGATAAAGGTGACTACATTAAACAGATTTTCAGTGTAGACAAAATAGGCTTCAATTGGAAGAAAAATGCCATCTGGGACTTTAATAGCTAGAGAAAACTCAATGTGGGGCTTTAAAGATTTAAAGTCTTTGTTAATAAGGTTGACTCTTTTGTTAGAGGCTGATGCATCTGTTGACTTCAGGTTGAAGTCAATGCTGATTTACTATTCTGAATATTCTATGGTTATTACTTATTTATTTAAAGACTGAGTCTCACTAGGTTGTTCAGGCTGGTCTTGAACTGTTAGGCTCAAGTGATCCTCCTGCCTCAGCCTCACAAGTAGCAGGCAGAAACCACCATGCCTGGTTTCCTAGGACCCTTTAGAATTATGCTAAATTTATTTTGTCTATGCCCTATAAATGTTAAGTAAATGCACAAGTCTGTAGAGTTTATTTTTTAAATTTTCTTTAATTTAAAGAACGTGGGGCACAATTCCGAGATAGGTATACAAATGCTCATTATGCAGGTACCCTTGTTGATGAGGTGTGCCCCTCCCCCAGCAGATTCCCACTATTGCCAATTCTGTATCCTCCCCTCTCTCGGCAGTTTCCCGCTACTGCCAATCTTTTTCTTATAGTATTACGATAATTGTTCAAGTTCCGCTTATGAGTAAGAACATGTGATTCTCAGTTCTTTGTTTCTGTGCTAGATCGTGTAGCGTTTGCTTTTAACATGGCAATGGTGTGGTGTTGGAAGTTTGTTTATCATTTGTCATTTGGAATGACAATGTTGTGCTTATGAATATACCTTGTATTTTTGCATATTTGAAGAAAGTTAGTGCTATTTGTGGGCTAAAGAAGATGGAGTGTCAAGTGGGAAAAAACGAACACTTCTGACATATTCTTCTTTTTGGGTTTAACAGAGGAATAAAGGCAGCTGAGGTGGCTCAAAACATTTGTGCCACCAGGAAGAGCACAACAAGAAAATGGTTTTGTCATTTCAAAGGGGGCTATTCTGATCTGAGTGATTCTCCATGTTCAGGAAGACCATTGGGTTTTGATGAAGAACATTTATACACTTTAATCCATGATGATCCACATCAATGAGCCCAAGAATTGGCAAATGTGATGAACCATGACCAGTTAACCATTGTGAAATATTTGCATTCCATGGGCAAGTAAAAAACGCTATGAACTACTTATGCATCAACCCAATATAATAACAAAGCCTGGATGACAGCATATCTGTTTAAAGCATAATTTACTGAATATTTTAAGACCACTGTTGAGCTCTGTTGCTCAGAAAAATAAGAATTCTTTAAAAATATTACTGCTCATTGACAATGCACCTGGTCACCCAAGAGCTCTGATGAACATGTGTTTTCATGTCTGCTGACAACATCGATTCTGCAGCCCATGGCTCAAGCAGTACTTTTGACTTTCAAGTATTATTATTTATGAAATATATTTCATAAGACTAGAGTTGCCATATATAGTGATTCCTCTGATGGATCTGGGCAAAGTAAATTGAAAACCTTCTGGAAGGGATTCACCATTCTAGATGCCAGTCAAAATATCTACATGAATAGAAGTTTGAAAGTTGATTCCAGCCTTCGTGGATGACTTTGAGGGGTTCAAGACTATAGTGGAGGAAACAACTAAAGATATGGTGGAAGTAGCAAGAGAACTAGAATTAAAAGTGGACCCTGAAGAAGTGACTGAATTTCTTCAATCTCATCATAAAACTTTAATGGATGATCAAAGAAAGCAGTTTCTTGAGATAAAATCTACTCAAGGTGAAGATGCTGTGAATGTTGTTGAGATGACAACAAAAGATTTGTAATATTACATAAACTTAGTTATATAGCAGTGACTGGGTTTCAGAAGCTTGCCTACACTCTTGAAAAAGTTCAACTGGTAAAATTCTTTCAAATAGCATCGCTTGCTACAGAGAAATCTTTCATGAGAGGAAGAGCCAATTGATGCAGCAAGCTCTATTGTTGTCTTATTTTTAAAAATTGCTACCGCCTCCCCAACCTTCAGTAACCATTATCCCAATCAGTCAGCAGTCAACAACATTGAGGCAAGACTCTCCACCTACTAAAAAGATTAAGACTCGCTGAAAGCTCAATGATTATTAGCATTTTTAAAAGCAATATAGTATTTTAAAATTAAGGTATATACATTGTTTTTTTGACACAATGCTATTGTACACTTAGTAGACTATAGTACTGTGTAAAGTTATGCTTGTAAACATATGTTTGTATGTATGCAAAACCTTTAAAAACACTGGGCTTGTATTTGAACAAAATAAGAGCCTGAACTTTGAGGGGGAAAGTTATGATGGTATCGGAAGAGGATTCAGCAGATTGGAGCTTGTCTTTTTAGAAAAACCTGCTTAAAGCTCATTTTCCCTCAGAAGACTGGGAACAGCACTACTCCTGCCGACATCAAAGACTCACAAGTAGATCTTTCTGCTTCATGTTCTGAAAGTTCCACAGCTAAGAAAATAGCTTCCTCAGGAGATCAGGACGATATCTTGTCCCTGTGAGAACTGCTGGCATGCTATTGTTTCTACTGGACTGCTGAACTGTGGGAGAGGCACTTGTTTCTTTGATACCTTGAGCAAACTGGAAGCATTTTTCAGATATATCCTCTTTCCCCGGAGGCTCAGAATACAGTGAGTAACTTCAAACAGGTTCCATTAAACAGTCAGAATGTGAACTGACAGCCTGGACTGTGATTGTGTCAATGTAGTTTGAAAGTAATTCTGCCCTTGTCCCTGAAACTATGAGTGATGTTTCCGTGGAACTTTTCAGTGTTTGAATTGTGGGAGAAGAGAGTTGTAATAATTACCTTTTAAAATGACAAGCTTTGTAGTTACCAAGCCAAGACCTCAGCACATCTTGTCTTTTGGACTGTTTTGTACTAATCATTACATATTTCCTTCTCTTGGCTGCTCTTTTCCCAGTTTCCTGATACTCTTTCATGGGAATCTACCTGTAACAAAGGTGAGCTCTGCTCATAGGAATCCAGCTCAAGGAAATAGCAGAGAAGGGATGGAATCAAAAGAAGGTCTACCTCTTTGGCACAAGTATGGTCATTGCAGCACTGTTCACAATAGCAAAAGCATGGAACTAACACAGATGCCCATTGAAAATGGACTGGATAAAAATGTGGTACATACACATAACGGAATATCATGCAGTCATAAAGAAGAACAAAATCATGTCCTTTGCAGCAACATGAATGCAGCTAGAGGCCATCATACTAAATGAACTGTCACAGAAACAAATAACTGAAAACCACATGTTCTCACTCATAAGCGGGCCCTGATCACTAGTCATTGGAGTGCAAGGGTGGGGATGGGAGATGCTGGACACTGCTAGGGAACAGAGGAAGAGAGGAGGGAGAAGGGCACATGGTAACACACGAGGTACCTGGTCTACTACTGGGGGAGAGAGGGCCAGCTAGAAGCCCAAACTTCACCCGCTTGCAACTTATGTAGTAAATCCTCACGTATATCCCAAAATTCTAAAAAAAAAAAAAAAAAATCAAAAAAGAGGGTCCACCACAATATTGATTAAAATAATAACAAACTGGAATCAACTAAAATAGTCAACAGTGAGGAATGCTCTCAAGGAAACTTCTATGATCTCTCATAGTGTTCAATGTTTTCACGGTTCTTGCTTAATAGCATATCAAAACTGTAATTCAATTTTTGTATACTTAGAGGCTATAATACTGAGTGATCTATCACAGAAACAAAGAACTGAGTATCACATGTTCTCACTCATAAGCAGACCTTGAACAACTATCGTAATACTCTAAAAAAGGGATTGGCAGTAGTGGAAACAGCCAGGGGAGGGCAGGGGTAGGATTGGCAGTCGTGGGAAACTGCCGGGGGTAGGGGGGGAGGGCACATTTCATCAACAAGGGTACCTGCATAATAAATATTTGTGTACCTAACCCTGAAATGTACCACACATATTTAAAATAAAAAAATTTTAAAAAAGAAACAAATGTCATTGAAGCCATTTTGAAGATCCTCAGGTTAAAACAACAACAACAACAAAAACAAAAAAAACAAAAACACACACACACACTGTAGAAGCTCTTTCAACCAGTCTTCATTCAATCAATATGTGGATAAACGAATACTTTTCAGCTTTTACTGCCACCTGTTGCCAGCTGTATTTGTTATTGTCATTATGTAATTTAACTTCATGGTAAGTCAATTATATATGAATGTGGAAAGAAAGTTGTTCCTATGAAAACTGGGTTGAATGAAATTTGCTAAAGAAAAAAAACTGTATCAAATTAGGTGTGACAGGGAAATGAAAAAGACTGGGAAACAAGTTCTAAAAATTTAGAATTCTGAACTAAGATTGTTTTACGTGTGTTTTAGATTCTCATTCTCCACTTGAAAGACACAAAAATGGGAACAAATACAGGTGCATTATGGGTAAGGTGACCTTACATTCTGGTCAGACTAGAACAGTCCCTGTTTTCACCTGTTGTTTCAGAACCCTACATGGTCTAGAGCCCCTTTCAGTCTCAGAAGTGTTTCTAGTTTGGATGATAAATTAAAAGATTACATTAACTATGAGTATAGTGTATACAACATTAATAAAGTGGAATGCCAATCAACAGGCCACTCCCAAAGAATTAAGACTGAGTCTTTCATTAAAAGATTAATGAATGAGTGTTCACGTTCATCTTTTAAATTGGGAACTCTCACACTTTTTCTTAAAAGGAACAGGTCTTAACTGTTTTACACTTTGGTCAGTCTCTGTCACAATTACTTAAATCTGCAATTTCAACAAAAAAGGTACTCTACAAAATCTGTAAATAAATGGGAATGGCTGTGCTCTAATGATCCCTTATTCGTGGACACAATTTAAATTACATATAATTTTCACATGTCAAAACATAGCCTTCTTTTGATTTTTTTCCCCAAGCATTAAAAAAATGTAGAAAACATTCTTGACTTGCATGTCTTACAAAAAAGGGCAGTGAGATAGATTTGGCCTGTGGGCCATAGTTTGCTGAACCCTGTTTACAGTTTAAAAGAATATTTTGTATGGGTTAGGTTTTTTCTTTCATGGTTTTCATTTTTCAATTATTCAAAATCTTCAAATATAAGCCCTTGAATAAGAGGGCTTATATTGTATGTGTTCACACTCTTCCTACTTCTCTTGCCTATAATGCCCATGAAATAAAGGATTTTTATCTAACAGGTGCTCAGTAAATGTTTCTTTTTTTTTTTTTTTTTTGGAGTCTCACTCTGTCGCCCAGGCTGGAGTGCAGTGGCATGCTCATGACCACCCCAGTGTTGACCTGCTGGGCTCCGGTGATCCTTCCACCTCAGCCTTCCAAGTAGCCAGAATTACAGGCGTGCGCTACCATGCCCAGCTAATACATGTTTCTTAAATGAATAAAGTTAAATTATGTCATCTCATACAATGGAGTACTAACATAACCATTATAAATTATGTTGAAGAAGCCAAGATTTATTGTGAAAGGGGGAAAAAACAGGTTACACAATAACTATATATAATCAATTCTTATTTTTTAAAAAATGTCTCTCTTTGCAGGGGAAATCATCTAGTAGGATATGCATAAATGTTAATAGTTATTATCTCACTATTAATAAAGACTTGGGGTGCTGCCAATTTTTAAAATTTTAAAGATGTGGGGTACAATTCAGGACTAGGTACATAAGTGGTCATTGTACAGGTGAATTTTGGGTCTCCTATTGGTCCTCACTTTATCTGGTTTGGGATCAGGTATCCTTATTGATATTATGTGCCCCTCCCTCACTTGGCAGTGTCCTGCTACTGCCAATCCTTTTATGCAGTATTATGATAAATATTCAGGGTCCACTTATGAGTGAGAACATGTGGTAGTCAGTTCTTTGTTTCTGAGTATCTTTTAAGTATAAACCAGAGCATGTTACTACTGCTAAGTCCATAATTTTGTCCTTCTTTATGGCTGTGTAATATTCCATTGTACCACATTTCGATGGGCAGCACTGTTTTTGCTATTGTGAATAGTGCTGCAATAAACCTGCATGCACAAGTATCTTTTTTATAGAATGATTTGAGTTCCTCTGGGTGTATTCACAGAAGGGGGCTGCTGGGTTGTATGGAAGGTCAATTTTCAGATCTTTTAGAAATTGCCACACTGTTTTCCACAGAGCTTGTATAGTTTATACTCCTACCAACAGTGTAGAAGTGTTCCCTTTTCTCAGTATCCTCTCAGCATCTGTTTTTTGTTATTAATGATGGCCATCCTGACTGGAGTTAGGTGGAATCTCAGTGTGGTTTTGACTTGCATTTCTTTGATGATTAGTGAGGCTGAGCATTTTTTCATGTATTTGTTGGCTGCTCATATGTCTTCTTTTGAAAACTGTCTCTTCATATCTTTTGCCTACTTTTTAATAGGGCTGTTTGGTTTTTTTCCTTTTTGCATGTTTGAGTTCCTGGTAGTTGTTTTTGTTTTACCTTGTAATTCTGGTTCCCTGAAGGAACTGGGATCTGACTACATGGAGGCACCAAGTTTGAACAGACCCAGTCATTGTGGTCAGAGTTTGGGAGTGACTAAGACAGATGTTAGCTTGGGAGGGAGTCGGGGAAGACGAATTGTCAGGGCTGGCCAGTTTCCTGCTGCACTCAAAAAACTTGAAATGAGTTGCTAGTGCGTCTTGAGTTCTGGCCTTGTGTGGGCCAGAACCTTGAATGGGGCCTCCCCACTCTCCCATAAGATGACCGTAGGCTGTGGTTAAAATTTGACATTTTATTCTAAGAGCAACAGGAGATCTAAGAAGAATTTTTTCATTTAGTCCATCAACAAATGCTTGCTGGGCACCTGTTTGCTTACTAGGCACTTTTCTAGGGACTAGGGATATAGGAGAGAACAAAGCAGACAGAAATTCCTGCCTTCAAGCAATGAAAAAAAAAAAAGGGATAAATGGAAATAGCAGAAGGAGCTGAGGCAGTTTCTGAGAGAGGGGCAAGGCAGCAGCATTAGCCTGAAGAGACATCTGAGCCAAGTCGTTCATCAGGATCAGGGAGAGGAAGCCAAGAGGATGAAGGCTCTAAGAGCACAAGCCCGGTACATTTGAAGGCCTGAAAGAATGCTGGCATGGCAAAGGGCATGGCACTGAAAGGTAGACAGGAGTCAAGTGACCGTGATAAAAAATGTATTTAGGTGAACAAATTTTATTTCAAGTAAAATTGGAATTAAAATGTTATCCCAAGGAAAGCCATTGGTGAGTTTTAAATAAAGAATAGCATGTTCTGGTTTATACTTAAAACACAATTCTTGCCACTATGTGAGGGGACAAGAGTGGACCACAAGGCCATTCAGGAGGCCACAGCAGGAGTTGGGCCAGAGGTGATGGCGACTTGGACCAGGGCAGAGGTGGAAATGGAGGATGCAGGTGGACCGATTCGTTATTTCTTCACAAGGTAAAGTCACTAGAACTTGCTTCAGAACTAGATTAAATAGTACACATATGATTCAGTTTTTGTTTGTTTTGATTTTAACAGCTTTATTGAAATATAGTTCTTATACCAGGCAATTCGCTCATAAAGTGTACAACTTAATGGCTTTCAGTATATTAGAGTTGTGGAACCATCACCACAACCAGCTTTAGAATATTCTCATCACTCAAAGCAGAAATCCTGCAACCCCTAGCTACTATTTATATCTTATTTATGTATTCTTTAGGTGATGAACATTTAATATGTTTCCACTTTTTGGATATAATGAATAATGTTTTTGTGCACATTTTTGTGTGCACATACATTTTCATTTCTCTTGGGAATACACCCAGGAATAGAATCACTGGATCATATGATAACTCTGTTCAACCATTTGAGGAACTGTCAAACCGCTTTCCAAAGTGGCAGCACCATTTACACTCCCACCAGCAGTGTGGGAAAGTTTTCATTCAGTTTTAAGATCACTCTGGTTGCTGTGTGGAGAAAAGATAGGAGGAAGCCTGGGGGGAGCGGGGGGAACCATGGTTAAGCAAAAGTTGAGGCACCTCAGCAGGGTTCAAGGACGCTCAACGTTAGGTGCACTTCACAGAAGCAGTTTTATGGTACAGCACAAAGATTAGGGGAAGAGAGCTGTTTTCACACCATGAATCACGTCGTTAAATTAAAAGATTCCAACAGAGAGGGCTTGTTAAAACAGATCTGCAGTGTTCAAATCTAGAGTCCTAAAGCAAAATGGTGTGGAACTGCTTAAACATCTGTCACCAAACAAGCTCCTGCAAGCTGAAGGATATTTTGAGAAAAGCAAAAGAAATCAGTGGGCACAATAAAACTTGCACACCTTTAAGCCATGGAAACACAGGGCTCAAGTGACAGCCTGTTGCCGAGGACTGCTGTGACAACAGACATGACTCCTATTGCCTTACACCATTGTCCTGGGCTCTCTGCCCCATGGAAAGGGCAGCTTTTTTCCCAACTGGTTTGATAACTGGGCAGCAGTCTTGGACCTCTACAGTTCCTCCAGTCCAGAAAGGGAAAGGAAATGAACATCTGTCAAGCTTGAGATTTGCCCAGAACTGGGTTATAAACAATGCTTCGCTACATTCCTCATGTTGCTGAAGCCTCACAACAAATTACCAAGGTGGAAATTTTGACCCCAATTGCAGATGATGACAGTTGGTCCCTTTGGAGTGGGTCAGAAAAGGCCTCTTTGAAGAAATGGCATTTTTGTTGATACCAGCCATACAAGGATCGGGAGGAAGAACATTCCAAGTTCAACCTCATAATTGTTCATGAGCTTTCCAAATGTCTTCATTTTTTTCTTATTTAATTTATATTGATTAGTTTAAATAAGGGTAAAAAGTAGCTCTTTAGAAACAAATTCAATTTAAGTTCATTTAATATATAACTCTGAGTAGAAATTGTATCTCTCTAATTCTCTTTCCTTAATAGTTCTGATTTTGCACTCAAGAACTATTTGCCATTATATCTCCCAATCCTATTCCTACCACCTCCCACCCTCCACCTCCACATCAAATACCACTGTCTCTGCTAATGTCTCTCTCTCTCTTTTGAGATTGGCTTTCACTCTGTTACCCAGGCTGGAGTAATCACGGCTCACCGCAACCTCGACCTCCAGGGCACAGGTGATCCTTCTGCCTCTGCCTCCTGAGCAGCTGGGACTGCAGATGTGTGCTACCACATCAGGTTAATTTTTTGTAGAGATAAGGTCTCACTAAGTTGCCTAAGCTGGTCTTAAACTCCTGGGCTCAAGCGATCCTCCCACCTGGGCCTCCCAAAGTGCTGGGATTACAGGTATGAGCCATTGTGCCTGGTCTTGCTAATGTGTCTGAACAGACCTTAGTGAGCTGGGCACAGAGGCTTATACCCATAATCCCAGCACTTTGGGAGGTTGAGGCAGGGGATCACTTGAGTCCAGATGTTTAAGACTAGTCTGGGTAACATAGTGGAATCCAGTCTCTATTGAATAAATAAATAAATAAATAAATAAATAAATAAATAAAGGACCTTGGTAAGGTTCTGGGACAATGGGAGACCCAGTACCTGTGGTCAGCTGTACCTCTGTGTAGGAAGTGCTGACTTTGACTTCCTAAACATCTCATTGAAGGATGTATCTACAGATAAATATTATACTGCCATTCAAAAGTTCCCCATTCACAGGTTAAGATGCTTTTCCCAAGTGAAGGAATTAATTTGGTTTTGTTTTGAGTTGGAGTCTCACTCTGTTGCTCAGGCTGGAGTGCTATGGCATGCTCACAGCCACTGCAGCCTAGACCTGCTGGGCTCAGGGGATCCTTCCACCTCAGCCTTCCAAGTAGCTAGATCTATAGGCACATGCCACCATGCCCAGTTAGTTTTTTGTAGAGATGAGGTCTTACCAAGTTGCCCGGGCTGGTCTCGAACCCATGGGCTCAGGCAATCCTCTCACCTCAGCCTCCCAAAGTGCTGGGATTATGGGTGTGAGCCACTGGAATTAATTTGTAATATAACACTTTACCAAATTCTCCAAGGCTGGACTCATTCTGTTTTGGGGGTCTTTAGGAAATCCCAATAAATAAAATTCTTCTTCTTTGCTGAATTGAAATAAAAGACCAAGGCATAAGGCTATTTGAAACCCAAATATTATCTTATAACCCATATGGTTAGTATTGGAGATTGTGGAGTACTTCCTCTGGCAAGTTGAATTCCTGATACTTAGCCATCACATCACAATGCTAGCCCAGGGCAGCTCTTCCGCCCAGGACTGCACCTGCCCCTATAAAACGGATGGGCAGATCACTTCACAAGAAAGAAGGGAGGAGGAGGCAAGAGCTCTGCAGGCCCAGTGCCTGCTCCAAACCTCACTAATTAAATATATAGTCCCCTCTGCACTGGAAAAGTAGTAAAGGTAATTGAGAGAAGCTATGTAAATATAAGAATGAGCAGGGAAGAAATGCCACTCCTCCCTGCCCTCCCTACCTCCTGTGCAACCCACTGGGTTCTGGGTATCCTAGCTCTGTCAATATATACTAATATGACATCAGTCAGGAATACTGACTCCCTCCTGGTCTCAGATTCTCTCTCTTTTAGTCAGAGATGGTTCTTTCCTCTCTGCCAAGCAGAACTGCTGCACATACAACGAATGAGTAGGTATGTCAAAGGCTTTGCAAAGTACGCAAAGGAATCAGAAGGTGTTACTAACATGCAGAAATTGCAGGCACTTGATTCAGTCTTTGTTTTTGCAGGGTCTTCTAACAAACTGGCAGAAATCCAAAACAAGGGTAAATGAGAGGGTCCCATGGGGTTATTTTCCTCCTTATACTTGGAGCTTGGAGGCTTCTGGTACTAAGAAGCCTGCTCATTTCCTCCTGGGTACATTTTCTTTAGTCGCCCCAGATAAGAGGCACTGCCACGTGTATCTGCTGCCCCTGCTTGTGGTGTGGATTCCTGAGAGTCAGCTTTCGTTGGCAAGATAGTTCATGGAGCACCACACACGCTATCCCACTCATTTCTTGTTTTAATATAAAAGGGTCTTCGTTAAGATTTATGTTTGCTGCGGCGAGACATTTGATCTCTCCTTGAAAATTGGTATTGGGGAATCCCTGGGTAGGAGGAACTTCAACTCTGCTGGGGATGAGGTTGTGGAGAGAGCTGCAGAACTGGAGATTGCTGGGAGGGTGCACAGACAGAGATTGGTGGACGGGCATAAGGACAGGGCTGGGCAAACCTGTTTAATGCCTTTAAGAGCAAAAGCTTTCCAAAGGCCCTAATGAAGAATGGATTTGGTACCTCCTCTCCCAAATAACTCCTTTGTGTGCAATTTTCCAACTTTCAATCACTCCAAATCAGTGGTCCTCAACCCTGTTTGCACATTGGAAGCTCTTGAAAGACTTCGAACAAAAAATACCAGTGCCTGTCACCATTCTCTCCCTCCTTATAAAATGGGACCTGGATCTTCGTATGCTTTTTGGTTTGCCTGTTTCTAACTTTTTATTTAAAAATAATCTCAAACTTAGGAAACAACTGACAGAAAAAGAATAGTACAAAGAACATCCACATAGCTTTTACTCAGAATCACCTGTTTTTAAAACACTTTTGTCCTATTTGTTTTATCATTTATTCTATTTCTATATTTTACTTTCTGCATTTTATTATAAAATAAAATGCTTTGGGAGCAAGGCATCATACTAACTTCCTTAAAAGTAGGATATGGTTCAATGTGCATTTCCTAAAAATATTTTCTTGCATGGCCATAATACAGTTGTCAGCTCCAGTAAACTTAGCTTTGTTAAAAATACTTTTTTTCTTTCTCTACCATCTGTATTTTAGTTTTGTCAATTAACCCAATCATATGCTTGTAGTAATCTTTCCCATTGGTATGGAATTCAATCTAGGATCAGGCCCTGGAAAAGTCAAGTCTTTAACTGGTGTGTGTTTAAAAGCTCTCCAGGGGATTTTAATGTGCATCTTGGACCTTGGATCACTGTGTAAATGAGTGCCCACCAGGTACAAAGTATTGTGAATAAAATTAAGGAGTTTATTATTTTAAGGGACATACTATACACAAATCAACTATAATATCAGAGGGATAAATATCACGAAATAAATCCAAAGCCGGTGGAAAGAAACTTTAATTCAATTTAACAAGCTTACAGAACCCCTCCTATGTGCCAAGCATTGTGCAAACTGCTGGAGAAAAAGATGAATAAGAAAAGGTAATTAATACCAATTAATAATTAATTATTACATTATTCCTCACAAAAGTGAGATTTTTTTCAAAGGGTTTTTTTTAGAGATAGTGGGACTTATAAGCAAGAGTAAACTTTTAGAGGTGACACTTAAGGAAAAGAAACATGAAGAGGACAAATAGATGACTTCTTAGTGGAGTAAGGAAGAATTGTCTTTCACAATTGGGTGCATGGGGATGTACTAGAAGATTGTATTGAAGAAGTAGACTGGAGAATGTAAGATGGTGCAAAACAATTTGGCAATGTCTTGAAAAATTAGACATAAATTTACCATACAACCTAACAATTCTGCTCCTAGGTACCCAAGAGCACATCCAGCATTATTCATAATAGACAAAAAGTGGGAACCCAACTGTCCATCAACTTGTGAATGGATAAACAAAAGATGGTATACCTATACAGGCAATAAACAGATGAGCAATAAGAAGGAATGAATTAATGTGCGACAATATGGATGAACCTCAAAAACAGTATGCTAAGATTTAGCATCTAAATGAAAAAAATCAGATGGAAAGGATCACATAACATACGATTTCATGTATATAAAATGTCTAGAAAAGTCAAAATTAAAGAAACAGGAAGTAGATTAATGGTTGCCTAGGGCTTGGGATGGAAACAGGAACTGTCTACAAATAGGCATTAGAGAGGATATCCTGTCCTCTGAAAATGTCCTAAAACTGAATATAGTATGGCTCAGTGACTCTGTAAATTTACCAAAAACTATTGAATTGCATACTTAAAACGGGTGGATTTTATGGTATGTAAATTATATCACAATGAGGGTGTACAAATCAATAAGAATTATTCATCAAAATCAGGCAGAAAGGACATAGGAGTAGCAATCTTAGAAATGAAAAATGTAATTACTGAACTCCTAAAAACTTAATAGATGGGAAAAACTCTGGACTGGACAAATTATTTAAAGGATTGGCAAATCGAAAGACAGGATCAAGGAATTCCAATAACATTTTAGGATATAGATAGAGAGGCTTCCTCACTCACTCAATGGAAATTCCAGAAAAGAGAATGGAAGTAATGACTGGGAAGCATTCTTTCAAAAGAAAATCACTAATAATTTTCCAGAATTCAAGAAAGCAGCCGGGCTCGGTGGCTTAGCCTGTAATCCCATACTTTGGGAGGCCGAGGTGAGTGAATTGCCTGAGCCCGCAGGTTCGAGACCCGCATGGGCAACTTGGCGAGACCTCATGTCTACAATAAATCAAAAAATGAGCCGGGCGTGGTAGCGCGCACGTGTAGTTCCAGCTACTTGGAAGGCTGAGGCGGAAGGATCGCCGGAGCCCAGCAGGTCAAGGCTGCGGTGGCTGGGAGTGGCCACTGCACTCCAGTCTGAGCGACTGAGTGAGACTCCAACTCAAAAAAATAAAAATAAAAATAAAAAAAGAAAGCACATGAGTTCTCAACAGAAAGCACACTCCTACTTTTGCAGAGGTTAAAGATAAATTAACACCAGGACAGTTTTAGTGAAACTGCTGAACAGCAAAAATAAAAAAAAATTCTGAAATGTTACCAAGGACAAAAGGCAGATTATCTACAAAGGAATGAAAATAAGATTGGCAGTTGAATTTTTAACCAGCAATAATTAGTATTAGAAGGCAATGGAGTATTATCATCAATGTACTATGGAAGAATAACTGTTCACTGAAATTTTATACCCAAATAAATTATCATACAACAGTGAGAGTAAAATAAAGACATTTTCAAACATACAACGAATTCCCTCCCCCACCAAGACACCAACAGAAAAAAATATTAAAGGAGAACTTCAACCAAAAGAAAATTGAACCCAAAGGGAAGAATTTGGATTCAAGAAAAAAAATGAGAGAAAAATTGATAAAATGTCAATAAAGTTAAATAACTCTTAATTTTATATACATATAAAATTAATAAAAAAAATATTTTTTTGAGTTGGGGTCTCCCTCTGTCACCTAGGCTGGAGTGCAGTGGTGCAATCATGACTCACTGTAGCCTTGATCTCCTGGGCTCAGGAGATACTTCTGCCTCAACCTCCCAAGTAGCTTGGACTACAGGTGCGAGCCACCATGTCTGGATAATTTTTTATTTTTGTTAGAGGTGAGGTCTTGCCATGTTGCCTAGGCTGGTCTCGAACTCCTGGGCTCAAGCAATCTTCCCACCTTAACCTCCCAAGGTGCTGGGATTACAGGCGTGAGCCACTATGCCTGGCTTATAAAAACTGTTTTTTAGTTTAAAAAGTAAAAATAACACTCTAGGCAGCAGTGAAAAGATGAGAAAGAAGGGGCTGTTAAATGGATAACGTGTGCAAAGCTCTTTTATGAGAAAAAAACAACTAAGTAGTAACTTTGTTAGAAAAAAATTATAGTCCAGTATATGTTGAAAAATAAGACAATTCCAAAAAGAATAGAAATAAAACCTAAAGCTCTGAAACTAGCAGTGGATTATAGATCACTTTATTAATCCAAGAGAAAACAATAATGGAGGAAAAAGAAGCAAGGAGAAAGAGTGGCAAATGAAAGACACAGGATACGATGAAAGAATAAGCCCAAATATATTAGTCATCACAATAAATGCCCATGAATTAAATTCACCAATCAGCTAAAATAAAACCCATAGGAAGATCAAATATGAAGATATGCAAATATGTGACATACAAATAAGTAGCCAAAAGAAGGGTGGCATAGCAATAACAAAAATTTCTAATATAAGCAATCAGCCTGCAAAATGATAAGAACAGCACCACCTAATTTCTAATACAGGAATACTTTTTTTTTTTTGAGTCGGAGTCTCACTCTGTCGTCCAGACTGGAGTGCAGTGGCATGCTCACGGTCACTGCAGCCTCGACCTACTGGACTTGTGATCCTTCCGCCTCAGCCTTCCAAGTAGCTGGAACTACAGGCATGCACCACCACACCCGGCTAATCTTTTGATTTATTATAGAGATGAGGTCTCGCTGAATTGCCCAGGCTGGTCTTGAACCCATGGGCTCAGGCAAGCCTCTCCCCTCAGCCTCCCAAAGTGCTGGGATTATAGGCATGAGCCACCGCGCCCGGCCATGCAGAATATACTTTAAGAAACACTGCCTACTGTGTGCCAGGAATCATGTGCACCTTCTATACTGCTGTGTCTTCAGTGCTTGTCACATAATAGGTGTGCCATAAATATTAATGAGAGGCATGATTACCATAATATATTGACATGATTTGATTGTGTGTTTGTCATACCGCAAGGGTACAGGCCATGTCCTACTAATTTTTATGTCATCAATACTCAGCACAGTGCCTGGCACATAGTAGGTACTCCATAAATTCACACTGAATTCAAGGATCATCTCGTCCATAAAACGTTTCTGCCCATAGGGATATATTCTTTATTTCTACTTCTACAGCACCCATCATTTGAAATACCCAGCTTAGCAGTTGATAACTTGGTAATGACTTCTAGCCTTCTCTCAATATTTGAAACCTTGTTTCTCCAAAAATATTTTAGATTCTTTGAAGATAGAGAAGGTGCTTTATACTGTGCTAAATGCCCTTCCAGGTACTTGACTAAATACATTTTTTAACTGGTATCCTTATTTAGATGAATGTTGATTAGATCAATAGTGCCAGCTGTACATGCCAAGGTTTCTAAGTGGTTATGCCCATACCCTGTTTGCAGCTCTTGATCAGAGAGATCACTGTTTGGAGACTGGCTCACATGCAAGGAATGTGGAGAAGCTAATAGGAGGGGTGAAAGGAGGCAGCTAGTGCTCAATCCCAAGTCCCTGTGTTTTATTCCTCCTAGCAAATAGTGAGTTAGGAAAATGTCCATGATCCCATTAAAAAGTGGGTGTGGGAAGTGACAGGGAGATAGTAAGGAAATACAGCATGTTCCATACACTACTGGACAGAGCTGCCCCTTCCACTGCAGGCATGGTCTTGGGAATTTATGATGAGACCAGAAGGAAACCCCAAGGCAAACAGCTAAATTCATCCACTTGGAATCTTGGATGGAAGACAGGGAGGGATGTTGCTCTCTATCTAGAAAAGGCACACGAGGGGAATCTATGACAAGGACTTCCTAATTGGGAAGCTGCAGAGGGTTAACAAAGAGAGCTGGTGGCATCTTCTTGCTGGCCCTCTTGAAAAAGACACACAGTCTAGGGAGGCTCAATCAGGGACCAGGGATGAGGCAGGGAGATGGGCTGGCTGACCTCCCAAGGTCCCTTCTAATCTCATAATTATATGGTGGATCCTGCTCTTCCCAATTTACGCTCCTACACACGTCTGCACCCAGTTTGATAGTAAGTCCCCTGGGCTGCCTTCCAGGTTTAGTACGGTGCCATGCAAGCTGCTGGCACTCCACAAATGACTCAAATATTTGTTGAATGAAGAAAAAAATGGATCAAGTGTTTAAATAGAGCCCACATGACCTCTCCTGCTGTAAAGTACGGCAGTTGAATGAAATAACAACATTCTAAGCACGACCACTTTAGCAAAGCAGGCAAAGGAAAACACACAAACGCACTCAATTCACATTTCCACCTGGGAAAGCACAGACCACCTGCTCAGCAAGCAGGTTGTGGGAGTTTCCTTGGGAAGGATCCTCTTTCTCTGCCGCTGTAGAAGGGTGTCTCCAGAAGGTCGTCACCCAGATTTAGGACGGCTTCCCTTCCCGGCTGGCTGGCCTCCGAGACAAAGTTTCTGTCCGGATTCGGCTCAGGCCTCCTGGGGAAGCTCGTCCGCAACTCCCGACCCGACTCGGGGCGCCCCGGGCGCGCAGCTAGCCAGTCCGCTGCGCCCCACCTTACCTTGGTGAGCTGAGCGATCTTCTTGCACATTTTCACGTGCATCTCGGGATCACAGTCCGCCCTCCATCCCGCGCCACCGCGGGCTTCGGCTTTAGAGCCTGGGCAGGTCCCGGGCGGGTGAATTTTGCTGTTGAGAGCAGAAGCCATCGCGGATACGCGCCCGGCACTCAAGGCTTTGACTCGAGTTCTCCCCGCCCGCCGTGTGCACGTGCGTGCGCGCGCGGGCCTGTGGACGTGCGGGCTTTCTCAGGAGAGGGGGCACTGCAGTCCCGCCGCCGGCACCGCCGCGTGGCCCCCGCTGGCCGAAGGTCTCCGCCTCCTGGGCCCACCCGCGCGTCCACCCGGTCTCCTTTCGCATTCGCTTGCGGGGTCGCCGGCTCTGCGGGAACTCGCTCCCTGCGGCTAGGCGCCGGCACCCGGCACGTGCAGCTGGCGGTCGGCGCGCCACTGCCCAACGGGTGCGGGGTTCGCCTGCAAGGAGGGAGCTTCCGCGGCGAGGAGCCCACGGCCTTGGGGGAGTTACGATGGGCGGTCGCCGCGCTCTTGGACGCGTCGGGGGTGCGTGGCTCTGGACTCGGTGGCCACGGACCCTGCCCGAGGAGGGCATCCCAGGCGAAGGAGGAAGGAGAGCCTCCAGCAAGGAGGCACCGGCGCTGGATCCGCACGCAGCTCCGGAATCTCTGCGCTGGGAGCTGAGGGCGGAGGTGGAGCGGGATGCTGACAGAGGGGCGGGGAGCGAGGGCGAGCCACTGGGATAAGAGGAAGCGCCGGACCGGGGCGCACCGTGTGGGCCAGCGCCCGAGCTGCGGAAGCGCACGGCCGGGCAGGGGGTGGGACCCTTCCTTTCCTGATCTTGGAGAGGAGCCCGAACGTTGCAGGAGGATTACCGGAGATTCCCGAACAAAGGGAGAAGCCTAGGAGACGGCAGCGGAGAGCGACCGGATTCTGAGCCGAGAAAGCACGGAATGCACAGTGCGGGAAGCGATAGGAACGCAGAGACAGTCATAAAGTGGGTAGAAAGGATGGTGGCAGGTGTGGGAAAGAAGGAAGCAAAGAGAAATGGAGGAGTAGTTGAGTAACAGATGGAGCTGGGAATCTGGAAACAGCCCAGCGAAGGTGAAGTGACTTGTCCAAATCCACACTCTTGGCCTCGGGCCGACTGGAGCTACAGAATTGTCAGGTTTTCCCGATTCTGAGCTGGTGCCTGTTTATTTTGGTGAGCGGAGAGATTAGCGGGCCAAGTTTCTTCCTCGCTTGCCTTCTCTGGTTTCAGAGAGCTCAAACAGAGAGCTTCAGGGAAAGTGGCAGCATCCTGATCAGATTTTTGTAAATCGTGAATAATAGTGTGATCATAATAAGTAGCTTCCATGGTTAGTGTATTTCATTTTATAAACTGTCTTATATCAAGCGTTTTAATAATCTTCATAAACAAAGCAAACAAGGTTCAAAGGGTCTCGGAAACAACAGTCCCACTGCTCCATACCGAAGAAAACAATATCCATTTTATAGGCGAGGAAAATTGACCCAGAAAATTAGTATCAAGTCAGGCAATTACTAGAAGAGTTGTTTTTGAAACTGAGATATTCCTATTCTAGATTCCTTATATCCCCACCCCTACTACCTTACACTGCGTAAGAACGGTCAATCTGGGTTTTTGGTTTCTAGTTTATCGTCGTAGGATCCCTTTCCAGAACAACACTTTCTTCCCCCAGTTACTTTAGAAAACAGAACGCCTGACTCAGAATCAAGGCCAAGAGATTCTTGGGCTCTATTCTAGATCCCTTGAGTCAAAATCTCAGCGGGGGGCAGGAATCCACAGTAAATAAGTTCTTTACTGAATTCCAAAGTGTACATTTAGAGTATTTTCTGCAGCTCTTAGTATACACTAAATTTTACAGGAATTTAACCAGTGAAAACTAGAGGAAAATTACCCCTTTAAGTCCAGAACTTTACAAGTTCACCATTTTGGAAAATCACATAATGATTGGCTATGTGGCTCATGGTATTTGGTTGTCAATACAACACACTTCTGACTGCGACATTCTCCGTGAGTCTAACATATATATGCAAGCATCTGAGTACTACATTATGTCATGCTAGTCATGCAAGAGCATTTACATATTGAAAAACAGTTGTTCTTCAGTATCCATGGAGGATAGGCTCTTGGACTCTCATTGATACCAATATCCATAGATTCCCAAGTCCCTTATAACAATGGTGTAGTATTTGCATATAACCAACACATATTCTCCTGTGTACTTTAAATCATGTCTAGATTACTTATAATACCTAATCTGCTGTAAATAGTTGTTGTCCTGTATTGTTTAGGGAATAATGACAAAACAGTTTGCATATTCAGTATAGACACAACCATTCTTTTTTTTCCCCCACATATTTTCGATTTGTGGTTGGTTGAATCCGAGGACGGAGAGCCCAGGGTTGAGGGCTGAGTGTACACATTATTTAATTATAATTACTTCTCTTTCATTTATCCTCTACATTACTGCAAGAAATTATGCTGCCTTAAAAATGTGTGTAAGTAAAGCATATTATCTATGAATTTCAAGATAGCAACATGGACATTATAAAAAAGGTGGTGATGGGCTTGAACAGAGAACAATTGATCCAGATGATCTTATACACACTAACGTTTAATTAAACCACAGTCTAACCTCAAGATTTGTTAATAATCTTTTGCTGTAATCTCAGTACTTTGGGAGGCTAGGAGGATCACTTGAGGCCCCCGTGTCTACAAAAAAATTGTTTTAAATGATTTTATTATGCCCAGGGACCAAAACATTTCTCAGTAGATACCTTATACTTTCAACTTTATAATGGAAGATAGTGAGAAAATCAGATTCCCTTGTTAGCTTTGTTGCATCACAGCTGCTGTAATCACGATCCCATGAGTTGATCTGTCTTGGAAACAGACTTCTGCAGCTCCTAGGATTTTTCTAGCACTGTGATTAGTAGTTCTCTTAACATCATCAGGAATGAAATGAAGAGCGAAGGGAATTAAGTTCTATATCAAATGTGGGGCAGAAGATAGTTATTATATCACTAACGTGATCACGGCACTGTGCCATACCCTTTCCATGTGTTCTTACCGCCTCTGCTTACTAGGTACTTATTATCATCCTCATTCTCAGAGTAGAAAATTAAAGCTAAGTACCCAATTGTATACAGCTAGTAAATAGATCTGGGTCTATCTAACTTTAAAGGCTATACTGTTTCCAGGGCACAATGCTGGCAATCTGAAACTTTTTTTTTTTTTTTTTTTGAGTTGGAGTCTCACTCTGTCACCCAGACTGGAGTGCAGTGGCATGCTCCTGGCCACCTCAGCCTCGACCTGCTGGGTTCCGGCGATCCTTCCACCTCAGCCTTCCAGGTAGCTGGAACTACAGGCGTACGCTACCATACCCGGCTAATTTTTGATTTATTGTAGAGATGAGGTCTCGCCAAGTTGCCCAGGTGGATCTCGAACCCGAGGGCTCAGGCAATCCACTCACCTCAGCCTCCCAAAGCGTGGGATTACAGGCTGAGCCCAAAACTGTAATTGATCTGTCTTTTCTTTAGGTTATAAGCTTCTTGTAGTACCCCCCAAACAACCTCACCTGCAAACACACACACACACACACCAAGTAAAAATTACCCTCAAATCCCAAATGCTGAGAATTATTGTCAATATCCCTCTGTACACACATAGCAAATGTTATATACAATATGTATTTTAAAACACAAATGGGATAATGCACACAGTGTTTTTGAACTCTGTTCAATAATATAAAGTGGACCTCTTCTGTCAATAAAGATCTGTGTACCCATTTTTAACAAGTATTCTATTATATAAAATAACGTATTTACTCTGTCCTCTAGTGGATCTCTTTTTTACTTAAAAATTTTTAAGTAAAAATTTTTCCTATGTTTGTAAAATTATAAGAATATTCAATTCTGTTCTAAAGGACAGGGAATAAAGAATATGTGAAACTCACGTGTTAAGTATAATAGGTAAACAAGTACTAGGGGGGACCCAAAAAATGCAGAATTATATACTTTCGAGTGTAGGTCCTCAAATTTGTTCCTCCGGATCAAATGGTCAGTCAAGGTTTTTACCTGAAAGTTTTGAGAAGGCTGCATCATGATTTGCAGGAGAAATGTCCCAAGTTGTGGCAAACAGATGACTGGTTCTTCCAACATGACAACACACCTGCCCACACCCTGCTGAGTGTTCAGCAGTTTTTGACCAAAAATGGCATGACCCCTGGGCCCTACCTTCCTTATTCACCTGACTTCCCCCCGAGCAACATTTTTTTTTGTTTTCCTGGATGAAATAAGTCCTCAAAGGGAAACATTTTGCTGATGTGGAAGAGGTGAAACAAAATAATGGCACAAGCACTAAAAGCCATCAAATGTACAAGTTCAAAAACTGTTTTGAGCAGTGGAGAAAGCGTCTTGATAGGTGTACTTCATCAAATGGAAAGTACTCTGAAGTGAATGAAGTTTAAACATGTAAGAATACACAATTTTTAAATAAGTCCTGGGGCTTTTGGGGTTCCCTTCATAGCTTGTGAAATAGGCAGAATTCTTAAGATGTGTTAAATATATGTAGGATACTATAAGACATGACAAAGAGAATGAATGGGATATATGTAAAAAGTCTGGAAAAAAGGAGTGTTACTAACAAACGGAACAGGATGGGAAAGGTCAAGTTGTAAGGTACAGATAGATGATGCCATCTTGAGGCTATTTACATCATCCCTAAAATGGCCATTCATAAGTAACACCCATTTTCTACCTCACATATGTTCTGCCCCAGAAACAGATTAAAAACATGGCTCTCAGCAGGCCATTAACCAGCTATTGTTGCTCCTGCACATTTATGACCGAGCAAACATATATTAGCTTCAATCACTGCTGAACTCATAGTCCTCATGACCAAACTATCAGGGGTGAAGGCTGATGTAGCAGACAGGGCATAACAACACTGCATAAGACAGGATTCAGGTAATACGCCCTCCCTCTTCTCTTCGATCCCACCCTAAATATGTTAATAATCTTCGCTATGTGTCTTTCCAACTTACATCTTTTTGTTTAAAAGTGATAAACCATGTGATTGATATAGACTCTTAATTTGGGTTGTGAGGTTTCTTGTCCAAGACATCTAGGATAGCCTGCCTGATTTGAAAGTACCATTGCATCAAGGTAGTTTCCTACATGACACGGTTTTAAGTGGGTTTTTGCACACATGTGCAAGTATTTCCACAGAAATACTCCCCCTGCACCATTTGATTACCAGTTGAATTGAGTATCTTTCAAAAAATTGATCATTGTTATTAATCCATCCATGCATTATTTTTGCCTTTCTTGATGTTTACAAAGAGTTCTTCCTTGGTAGGGGCTTTTTAACATTTTGCCTACCATATATATTGCAACATTTTCCCTAGTTAGTGATTTCCTCTAGCTTTCTTATGATCTTTTCCCTTATATTTTTTGGCTTTGGTTTCATGTTTAGAAGGGCTTTCTCTATTCCAGATTATGAAAAAATGTAATCCATAGTTTCTCTTAGAACTATTATGACTTCATTTAAAAAATGTTCATATCTTTTATCTAGCTTGGATTTATGTTGATATATTGAATGAGGTTAGACTCCAGACTTATGTTTTTCCAGATGGCAAGACAGTTGTCCCAATAGGCATTAAATAATTTGTCTTTACTACACTGACAATCTAAGTGCTGCCTTAGGTGATTTATTTAGTAGAAATTTACCTAGGTAAATTTACTTAGGCTAAAGCTTTTGCTTAGTAATTGTCTTTCTCAATCAGTTAAGTAGCATGGGTAACTCTCTTGTTATTACTCCTAATATATTTCTACTAATCTAAAAACAAGGTAATATTTTTTTTTTACTTAACCCCTTTATCTAGAAGGCTAACTACTCTGCGTGACTCATTCCTACTCATCTTTCAGACCTCAGCCTGAATGTCACTTCCTCGGGAAGGCCATCCCTGTAGTTGCAGATCAGTTTGCATGTCCCTAAAATATGTTTTCATGGCTCTGAATTTCTGTGTAGCACCTGTCACATTTTCTTTTTAAAAGCTAAAGTTAAGCTTTGGCCTGCTCCCATACCTTGGGAAGGTGAATCTCCTCTCTTTCTCTCTCTCTTACTTTTAAATAAACTATACCCCCCCCAAAAAGCTAAAGTTTGCTGTCAAACATCCCTCTTTTTTTGAGTGAAGAATGCAAAAAAACACACCTTAAGTTAGCATCATGTTTTTAAAAACTGTAATCCTAACACAATGAACTAGTGCCGGGATTTCATTAAAAGGAGCCTGGTATCAAGCCTTCCATGTAATCTCCCAGGGAGAAAAATAAAAACAAAAATCTCTTGTGAGTTTTCAGTATATCAGCATAATACCATTGATCATGATGGAATAAAATGGAACATTTGGAATGTTTTGTGGCAAAATTATAGATTACATAAAACATTAATATGATCATTATGAGTTCTAAGAATTACTTTGGAAACAGCTTGTGGACAATATAAGTCTAAGAACTCCAGCTTTGGTAGTCCTTCTTTTCAGCTTCCTACCTTAAAATTGTGTTAGTGTGAACAAAGGCATGAAACACAGGGATAAAAGAAGAGTTGAGCATAGGGGCCAAAAGCAGTTAACAGCACAAGTAGCCTTTCTAATACTGGAAAAATTCACAACCAATTTGCAAAATACATTTGACTTCACCTTACAAACAGGAGGAGTGAATCTGGCAGCTCAATACTGCTGGTCTTTCTGGTCTTCTTCTAAAGTACCAAGAAATAGAACTCTCTAACATTCAAAAAAGGAATGGAACTGAAACTAATTCCATTCATTTCATAGCAGCAGAGTGATCTGTACTCAATGGAAACTCAGATTTTTTAATGGAATTAAGTATTGGTAATATGGCTGATCTGTGGTTAAATATTGCAATGTAGTTGTTACTCAATTTTCCTTTTTGGAATTGACCACTGCTTTTTGTTGTTGTTGTAATCTATATTGTCTCTGCAATGGAAGTCTAAGTATCATCCAGAGTATTTAAATGGGGTTAGAAATACTCAAATTTTAATCAACAACAACAGCAAAAATTATCAGGAGCTTGATAAAAATGAGTATTTCTGAGTCCCCATCTCAGAAATTAGGATTCAGTCATTTAGGGTAAGGCATCTTAAACAATTACTTCAGTTGATGCTGTGGCAGAAGCTACCGGACACCACTTTGAGAATTGCTTCATGGCCCAATCAGCCTTGGGAGTTCCTTCTAAGTCTTCTTGCTTTGTAATGTTCTTTTCCTCGTCCTTTCTCCAAGTCCTGTCAGCCTTCAAGTTTCAGCTCAAATCACACCTCTGGGGTGAGGCAGTCCTGGCCTGACTACCCCAGGCAGAGTTAGCTATTTGATGAAACTTTAGGAATAATATGTAATAATATATTATAACAACATTTTAAGTGAAGCAACATAATGGAATATGCTTCAACATTTAAAAAAATCTGTATTTGTCACTTTGAGATACTGTGATTCAGAAGTCTAGGTTTAAGTTATTTCAACACTGGCTTTAATAGCTGTTACAACTGAAAATCTATGAGACTTCATTGGTTCAAGGGAAGAATATCATTAAATGTACTTACTAAATTATGTTATCAATTTTGCAATTCCATCCACCAATTTTCATAAAGGGCTTTCTTGAAATTTTGTTAAAATTCAGTAACATTTTATCTTCCCTGATCAATCAAATCTACTCTTAGGCATTGGTATTGGCCTTTGGGAGGCTGCATAGATAACTGTCTCCTTCAACATCATTTTTAGTATTCCCAAAACTGTACCTTATCGATAATAATGGTTTTGTTTTCAGATAAACATTATTTATTCAGATTAACAACATCTGCAATATTAACATGCCAAGTATTGTTTAGGTAATGGTAATTGTAAAATAAACAAACCCCCACATTTAGTAACTTGACAGGGTAAGCTTATTTTTTACTCACATTAAAGTCAGTTACTGGTCTTTGGACTCCTTTCTGTCTAAATTTAATCATGAATCAGGTTTTTTCATCTTGTGGTTCCACCATCATCTAAGATGTATAGTATTTGCATCTAGCCAGCAAAGGGCAAGACAGAACATGGAAAAGGTAGACTCACTTCTAAAACACTTTGGCCTTGAAGTGACACACCAATTCTGTTGTCATTCTTTTGGCAAAACTGATTATAGGCACTATCTATATGTGAGGAGGTCTGGGAAATACAATTTCTGGCTGGGTAGTAATTTCTCATAAGTCTACACTGTGAAAAGAGAATACACATTTTGATGGACACCTAATTACCTACTGCAAATAATTCAGATTCATTGTAAATTATCTCAATATTTACTTTTGAATAAAGGTAAATATTCCAGATAAAAATTGAAGTGAAAAATTTCACTAAAATGTAAATTTTATGAAGGCAAAACTTTTTATCTGTTTTGTTTACTGCTTAAGTCCCAGTGGTTGGTATAGCACTTGGCACTGTGTAGGTACTCAATAAATATTTGTTAAATGACTAACTGAATGAATGTATTTCTATTACTCAGTCTAAACGTTAATGTATTATATTGTGTATGTACTGCAAAAGTAAAGTGCTGCTAATAACTAACAATTGTGAAAATGGATAAATTAATGCATAGAAACTGATACTGAAAACTTTCTAGCAGTTGAATAACAGGGAAACACACAGTAAGAATATTAGACTAGATAATGTCTAAAAGGATAGCTTTTTTTTTTGAGTTGGAGTCTCGTTCCGTTGCCCAGGGTGGTGTGCAGTGACATGCTCACAGATACCGCAGCCTCGACCCACTGGGCTCAGGTGATCCTTCTGTCTCAGCCTTCCAAGCAGCTGGAACTACAGGCAAGCACCACAACACCTGGCTAATTTTTTTATTTATTGTAGAGACTAGGTCTCTCCAAGTTGCCCAGGCTGGTCTCAAGCCCCTGGACTCAGGCAATTCTCTCACCCCCACCTCCCAAAGTGCTGGGATTACTGGGCATGAGCCACTGCACCCGGCTAAAAGAGTATCTTAAGTGTATAAAAACACTTAAATGATAATACATGGAAGAATAATACAGCTTCAATTATTTATCATTCTAATAGTTGTGGAATTGGTGTACTAAAATTCAAAATTGTAAACAAGTGTTATGAACTATGTTTTATTTTTACTTCAAGCCATTCAGATCATGAATTTTTAGAAAAAAGTAACACTTGGGATATCTTCAATATTTTGAGGAAAACATAAAAACAGAATGTTAACTTTCTTACCCCAAATTTCATGAAAAGGACAAACTCCAAAGATATGTAAATCCCATATATGCTCAATCACCTTTAATCTGGATGAAATACAGAATATGAAGAAAAGGAGAAAGTACTGAGAAAAATGAATTACATAAAATGCTCTGTTCTCAGTAATCAAATTTGAAAATGTCACTTAAATGTGAAAGTCAAAACTATAAAGCTTCTAAAAAACAGGAGAATATCTTCATAATATTCAGGTTAACAAAGATTTGTTAAGGCACTAACAATAACAGAAAAAAAACCCTGATAAACTGTATCTCATCAAAATTAAAAACTTCTCATCAAAATATACCATTAAGAAAATAAAAAGGCAAGACATAGTATGGCAGAAGAAATTCACAATGCATCTGACAACTTGTATACAGTGTATATAAAGAACTTCTGCTGGGCTCGGTGGCTCAGCCTGTAATCCCGTGCCTTTGGGAGGCTGAGGTGAGTGGATTGCCTGAGCCCGCGGGTTCGAGACCCGCCTGGGCAAGTGAGACCTCATCTCTACAATAAATCAAAAAAATTAGCTGGGTGTGGTAGTGCGCACCTGTAGTTCCAGCTACATGGAAGGCTGAGGCGGAAGGATCGCCGGAGCACAGCAGGTCGAGGCTGCGGTGACCAGGAGCGGCCACTGCACTCCAGTCTGGGTGACAGAGTGAGACTCCAACTCAAAAAAAAAAAAAAAAAAAGAACTTCTACAAATCAGTAGGAAAAAGATAATGTAATTTACAAGTGGGCAAAAGTCACTTTCCAAAGAGGTATCTGAATGGCCAATAAGCATATAAAAAAGTGCTCAACATCACTAATCATAGAAATGTAAATTAAAGCCACACTGAGATATCATCAGATAACTACCAGAATGAGTAAAATTAAAAGACTGACAATAACAAGTGTTTGTAAAGATATGGAACGACTGGAACTTCCATACATTGCTGGTGGGAGTGTAAAATGGTATAATGACTTTGGAAAATGTTTGGTAGTTTTACTGAAACTAAACATATACCGACCCTATAACACAGCAATTTGACACAGCAATATACCCAGGAATAAAAACACATATCCACAATAAACAAAGAATGTTTATTGCAGCTTTATTCATAATAACCAAAAATTGAAAAGAACTCAAATGTCAGCAACAAGTAAAACTGTAAATCAACTAATGATGGTATACTCATATAATGGAATAATCCGTAAAAATTTTAAAAAATAAACAAGTACGTTGATGAAAGAAGCCAGTCAATACATACTACATTCACATAAAGTTTGAGATCAAGCAAAACTAACTTCTCTGATCTTTAGAGAGGAGTAGTTATTTCTGAGGTTAAGTATAGACGGGGAAAGGCCACTAAGGAGTCCAAAATTTTTAGTATTTTGAGCTGAGTGTATATATCTTGATATGGTCTTGGTATGAATGTATATATATATATGAAAAACCATCAATAAATACACTTATGGTTAGTGCATATTATGTATTTTACTGTATGTAAATCCTTACTTAGAAAAAAGGAGATGGACACATTGGCCTGGCATGGTTTACACAATAGATTTGACAACAGAGAGAAAATATATCATGACGCAAACCACTTAAAATTAAATAAAAATTTATTCTTAGATTATGTAATATTAATATAAACAAAGCACAGAAAAAATTCTGAATCATAATTTATAGGAAAAAATCTAAAGTATTATACAGGAAAATATTATAAACCTGCCACTGAATATAATTATATCTTGATAGTAGAAACGATATGAAATTTAAAAATGTTTTTAACAAGTAGACACAGGACCGGGCTCAGTGGCTCAGCCTGTAATCCCAGCACTTTGGGAAGCCGAGGCGAGAGAACTGCCTGAGCCTGCGGGTTCGAGACCAGACTGGGCAACTTGGTGAGGCCTCGTCTCTACAATAAATAAAAAATTAGTCAGGCGGGGTAGCACATGCCTGTAGTTCTGGCTACTTGGAAGGCTGAGGCGGAAGGATCACCGGAGCCCAGATCAAAGCTGGGGTGGCCGTGAGCATGCCACTGCACTGCAGCCTGGGTGACGGAGTGATTCTAACTCAAAAAAAAGAAGACACAGGTTGAGTATTCCTTATCTAAAAGTGTGAGACCAGAAGTGTTTTGAATTTTCAACATTTTTGGATTTTGGAATATCTGCACATACTTAATGAGACATCTTGGGGATGGGACCCAAGTCGAAAGATAAAATCCATTTATGTTTACACTTTATAGCTTGATGGTAATATTATAGAGTATTTTTAGTAAACTGTGTGTTGTATGTCTGTGTTTTGGCTGCGACCTGTCACATGAGATCAAGTGTAAAATGTTATCCTTGTGGCCTCATGTCTCATGTGGCACTCAAAAAGTTTTGGATTTTAGCATTGCAGATTTTGGATTTTCGGATTAGGGATGCTCAACCTGTAATTCCTTAAGCTTTTGAATCCACAGAAGCTAAAATTTAAACAAAAAGCTTATAGAAATTACTACTATAGACTATGCATCATTTCTGTAAGTATAGGACAAAATGAAAAAAATTTTTTTTCTGAAAATACCATCTGTAGTGTACTCTTATTGAAGTTGGGCATCTATTGCAATCGTGAAGTATGATGCCTGGAGGACCAATCTAATACCTGACAATACTACAATTTTACCATGTTTTTAATATAGTGAACTTTTAAAATCTGATTACTAAATTATAATATACTTTTTTTTTTTTGATTCTGAGTTTCACTCTGTTGCCCAGACTGGAGTGCAGTGGCATGCTCACAGCTACCGCAGCCTCGACCTGCTGGGCTCAGGAGATTCTTCTATCTCAGCCTTCCAAGCAGCTGGAACTACAGGTACGTGCTACCACACCCGGCTAATTTTTTATTAATTGTAGAGAAAAGGCCTCACAAAGTTGCCCAGGCTGGTCTTGAACCTCTGGACTCAGGCAATCCTCTTGCCTCTGCCTCCCGAAGTGCTGGGATTAAAGGCGTGAGCCACCATGCCCAGCACAACATACTTTTTAAGAGATAACATTTCCAATGTATTCTTGTGACACAGTGACATTCAAAATGTGGATGTGGTGTACTTCTAATTGCCCTATTTTATCATTAACCTAGTTTTCTATGTACTTATCTTTTTCTTTCTCCCTAATGTCCCAACATCTGTCTTATTCCTTTCTACACTTTCCATTGTACTCAAACACTTTGTTCCATTTTCTTAGAGATCAACTTCCTGGAACTCCATCCTACTTACTGAACACAGTAGTCATCCTGAGACTTTTCTTCACTGCTTTCCTTTGTGAGATCTTTTAGTTTCAGGATCCCAAGGCTTCTTACTCAGATTACTCATTTGTTCTGGTGAAACATGTCCTCCAGCGGCCTCCTAAAACAAAATGGCAGATGGTGAGATAAAATTTTGAGTTCATGCAAATCTAAAGATATCTCTATTGTAGCCCCACACTTGATTGGATTGTTTGGGCAAAGACATACAGGCTGGAAATAATTTCTCCTTTTAAATGTAATAATTTCTCCTTGCTTTCACAGTCTTCCAGCATCCAGTGTTGCTACCAAGTAGTCTAAATGTCATACTGAAAACATACCTTTTATGTAACTTGTTTTATTTCTTTTTTGGATGCTTTTAGGATCCTTTATTACTCTGGCACCCTGAAATACCATAATGATGTTGTTTTGTGTTTTCTAGTTCATTTTGTTGGGCAATCAGCAGACACTTAATTTAGGAGTTTTAAAAAATATTGTCTTTTCTTACCTTTCTCTATTCTCTCATTTTCAAACTCTTGTTTTCTGATTGTTCATTTTTTATAGCATCCCATTCTTACTTTGTGGGTGCAATATGTTTCTGAGTCTATCACAACAGCTCTGGAGAGTTTTCCCCTTCTTGGGTAGGGTGGGTAGAGCTGGGTTTAAGCCCAGTTGCCAGACTCTGTAGCCAAGTGGAAAGTGGACTAGAGAATCATGTTTAGAATACCAACATTCTCTCAATCACCCTGTCTTTAATATAGCACTGTCTTTAATACATCACTACCACCACCACCCTCCCCCAGTCCTCAGTTCTAAGACTATTTGGCTTATAAGGTTTCAGTCTTTTGCTAGGAAGAGAGACAGTTGGCTGGCTACAAAGGGAGGGCAAAAATAAACTTTCAAACAACCTCCTTATTTCAGCATTGCTCTTCACCCTCACCTTTCAGAATACCTTGTGCCTTCAAATCTTTTGAGTCATTTGGGGATTGTAGAAGGAAAAGTAGGTTTTCCAAATTTGTGAACTTCTGCCATGACAAATGGCCTGAACTGTGCTACTGGGAGAAAAAAAAAAGGCCAGGCATAGTGGCTCATGCCTGTAATCCCAGCACTTTGGGAATCTGAGGCGAGAGGATTGCCTGAGCCATGGGTTTGAGACCAGCCTGGGCAACATGGTGAGACCTCCTCTCTAAAATAAATAAAAAATATTAGCTGGGCAAGGTGGCAGACACCTGTATTTCCAGCTTCTTGGAAGGCTGAGGCGGAAGGATCATCTGAACCCAGCAGGTCAAGGTTGTGGTGGCTGTGAGTATGCCACTATGATCCAGTCTGGACCACAGGGTGAGAATCTGACCGGAAAAAAAAATTAAAAAAAGAAAGAAAAAAAGGAGTAGTACACTTACATTTTCCTTTCATGGTAAAGAAGGGTGAGAAGTTACTACTTAAAACACACACACACACACACACACACACACACACACACAACTCAAACTACCTACTGAGACAGCACCTAAAAAATGTATATTAACTGTTGTAATGGTTGTGTTATTTTAGCTAAATACCATGTGTCCTCTATAAAATAAAGTCTCATATCTGCAATTGAGCCCCCTCCTCTACCACTCAACAATAGTTCTAACCTTAGGTCAACTAAAGTGCAATCCTCCCTTGCCCCCAATCATTATTATAAAATAGTTATGTTTTTTAGAGACAGGAACTCACTCTGTCACTTAGGTTGGAGTGCAGTGGTACTGCCATAGCTCACTGCAATCTCAAACTTGTGGGTTCAAGCAATCCTGCCACCTCAGACTCCCAAGTAGTTGGTACTACAGGCACATGCCAACGCACCTGGCTACCACTCATTTTGAGGTACAAAAACAGCATATAATGGAAACAGGCTGTTCCTGATTGTTCAGGTTATATGACTACAACCCAGGCTTAATCAATGCTACTAAAAACATTTCATAAAGTTCCCAGATAAACTACAGGAATCTAAACTTGAATTTTAGATAACATTTTTTCACTTTTTTCTGATGTATGTTTTATCTTTCATTGTTCATCTAATATTCAAATTTATTTGGGTATCCTATATTTCTATTTGCTGAATCTGATAACACATTTAAAGAACTATGTCCTAAGCAGAAAGTGGTCAACTTAGAAAAGTTGGTTTCAAAGGAGGAAATTGGGCTCTGGCCCAAAGCATTTTCAAGCCATTGGGAAAGTCTACTTCACTACTAAGTAGGTAGACGGGGCCAACACCGTATAATACTTTGCACTAAGTCCCCATGGAATGTATTGGCTGTGACCAACATTAAGAATGCTAGCCTTCAAGTAATTTAGGAATTTGGGTTCTCCAGATAGTGGCTGGCCCCTCTTGTCTACAGTGGTCTGCCACTCTATCAAGCCCTTCTGGTTACTCAGGGTGCAACCATAAAGACAATTTAGGATCTTTTTTTAAAAGGAAAATGGCCACACCCTTAGACCGTTCCACTTGTTTGGGTTCCTCCCAAAGGAAGTTGCTTCTAGTGAACCATTGCCTAATTAAAATACTGGAAAACATCAGTTGATATAGCAAAGTGTCAGGTCCTACAGCTGATTACCATAGATGGAAAATATTAGGCATGAGCTTGGCAGTTAACCCAAACATAGTTTTTCCCCAAACAATAATATACTACCAGCTTCTTAAATTACTAGTTGTATAACACTCATTTTAGGACTGTTTCATCTGGTTTCTGTTGCAATCTAATTTGATATATCAGCTCCTTTTCTGTGTATACTAGAAACTTAGTTCTAATCTTGTGAGGCTGACCAGTATCCTCAGTCTCCTGGATGATTACTGGTTATATAAAGCCTAACTCCCCAAATGATCCCAGCAATTTTCAAATGTGTCAGACTCACCTATGTCTTCCCAAATAAACTGCCCAAATTCCAGTCAACTAACTGCTTTATGACTTAAACATAAGCTGTTGCTAACATTTTTAACTGATTCCACAGTTTAGAAGCAACAACCCTGTTGCTTTCTGTTAAACCATTATTATTTTGTCTTAAAATAAGGCATTCATTTCCCACATTTCAGTGAGGATTGGTTGTAGCTCTCACAGCTCACAGGAGGTGAGAAGCTATCAAGTGTCAGGTCATTGCAGTATCCTCATTCTTTCCATTATCTTGGTCTCACTTCCAATACCTTTACAGTGTATAATCTTGCTGCTGCTAAGAAAGGAAGAGCTTGGCAGACTACACACAATTATCAGACTCAACAGACTCACGATTATGTAGCCATCAGCTGAACTGTTAAAAGTTGTTAGAGATACATCACTGAGATTTTCCTTTTAACAACAAGTTGACAAAGAGGTACCTGGTGGTTAGTGTAACTACTTCAATCCAGTAGATATTGTTCATTGGTGGACTAATCTGTTAGCAGCTTGCAGAGTTGTCTCATGAAGTCTGAGACATTACCCAGACTTCCTGGGCTTTTCTATATGCCTTAGCCATCTGAGAAAAACACTTCAAGCCTTGATTTTTATGCCATTGCCCTGCAAACTTTATACAACTTAAATCTTTACATAAATATCTATGTATTTTAACGATTTCTTTGGCTGACTATCCCTTGTGAGGCTTAATTGTTGAATCTTCATTACACTTGAATGGCTGCTCCATTCAATGCTCCTGTATGATCGATCCTCCACTATAAGACCTATTTAATTTGAATGGCCAGTATACAGATTAGGGTTTAGGTTTACGTAATGTGACCCTAGAGAGCAAACTGGCTTGGGGTGACATCCATTGGTTGAAATATTTTAAAGCTAATTTCTTATATGCAGTATCTTATTAATTTTGCATTCCCAGGGTCTAGTAGACACTCTTCTGTATTACTGGACAAATGACTAAATTTCTTTTTTCTTTTGAGTTGGGGTCTCCCTCTGTTATCCAGGCTGGAGTGCAGTGACACAACCAAAGCTAACCACAGCCTCAACCTCCTGGGCTCATGAAATCCTTCCACCTCAGCCTCCCAAGTAGCTGGGATACAGGTGTGTGCTACACCACCTGGCCAATGGTTTTTTTTTGGTAGAAGCAACGTCTTGCTATGTTGCTTAGGCTGGTCTTGAACTCCTGGGCTCAAGAAATATTCCTGCCTTGGCCTCCTGAAGTACTGGGATTATAGGCATGAGCCACCATGCCCGGGTGATTAAATTTCTAACAAGATAAATTTAAAACTAATGAGCAACTTCAAAAGACATCATGCTTCCTAACACTAGGGCAAAAAGTAGAAAGCCGGATGTAAGACAATTTATGCATAAGAAAATAATCCAAGTGACGTCTAACATCCCTATTTATTTTAGGATCCTATGCTCATACCAAAACATTGTTTTTATTATAGAGAGTTTTTTTTAGATAGATAGGTGTGAGAGAAGCCCCAGCAGCAAAATCCACTAAGAGGATCCACCATCTGCCCTTGCCTTGTATATGTGGATTTTTTTTCCTTTAGGAAGCAGATGGGATTAAAAGACATGATTATGGTCTTCTAGGCTCAAGATATTTGGAATGCTTTGACAAAATCACCTATCTGCACTGAGAAAGAAAAAATACCTTAAAATAATTTATGAATGTCCATTGGCTTAGAAATCCTATTTTCTTCCTCCTTTGATTAATATTTATCTAAACAGAAGATAAATTCATCTCTCTTTATCCTAATTATGGTGACTGCATTTAACCAGAAGCCCCCAGTGGAAGAATGTAAAGGTGGTAAATTCACTCCCAAATCCTGATGTCTGGGGCTCACAAAAAGTAAACTTAAGGCTTATTTAGGTACCTATCATTTTGTGCAACCTAGGATTAAAATAAAAGGAAATAGGTACAAATCTGTGTCTTGACTGAATACTAGACATTTTCTTCTTCTGGTGTGTTTCTTCTCTGGAGATGCCAAGTCACCTCCTATTAGAGATATTATATAGATACTATATAGATACAGACACTATATTAACTCTATTCACTATTTAATGAATGTTAACTATGACTTAAGCAAAGCAGGATCTATTTCATTTGTTGAAGACAAATGACCGTACTCTGTTCAGCATATACAAAGCTGTTGGTTTATTCAGTTGCCAAGCTGGGGGAAAGACTTCCTTTCAAAGTGAATAGCAAAAATGAATTCATGAGCAAGGCACTTTTATATAAACAGACAGAGAAAAAGGAACATTATGGATACATAAGCATCAACATATTTTAATTTTCAGACCTTTTCCCTTCTTCCTCCCACCCTTCCTTTAAAAGTTTCTTGTAACATTTAAAAAAAAATCAAACTCATAGAACATCTACATAGAAAGTTTCTGTACATTCAGTTACACTAACAGTATAATATGGTTTAAGCTTAATTAATTTCCATTAGAAATTACTTTTTTCTACCTACTACATTTCTTTCTTTTTCTTTTAGACAGGACAACTAAACCTCAGTAGAAATATTCACTAGGTTATAAACATTTTTCTCATCCCTTAGAGTTGCTATACATGTACAACATATGTGATTCCATATCTGCTTCAATTTTTTGATGTCATTTTGTATACAGTTATTATGGAGAACAGGAAAAAGCAAAACTAAAATAAGGAAGAGGATATATACTTTTAATAATGTTTTTTGATTCACTTTAGATGCCTAGTTAACTGGGACCACACACAGATTTCATTTTATTGTAGGGTCTATAAAAAGATTTAACAGTCTCATATATTTCACGTATGTTGATTTCTGTTTTGACTCATTTAAATAAAAACAGCAAGACTCATTTACAAGGGAATATACTCTTCCTTTTTCAGACAGAAGAAAATCTAATCTACTTAGAAAAACAATGCTAAAACTCTTAATTGCAGATTGTATTAGGCTGAGATTTTCTACAAGAAGGTTCTTTAAAATTAGAAGTGTTCCACAAAAATTTGCAGTGGACGTAAAAAGTGCATGAACTTCTACAGAAAGTTATAGATGAAATATTTTAACTTGTTAGCAGTTAATACTAAAAGCATAAATGCTCTCTTAATCCTTTCTCATTCATCTTTTGAAATGTATTTTATTTCCTCTTAACAGAAGTCTGAGTGCCAGGATTTGGGAACCATATTCTCAACACAACAGGTCTGTTTAATCCCAAGGGATGATCTTATAGGCTGATTCAGCCAGAGACAGCCTGGTGGGAGCCTATGATATAGAATGTTCATGGTATAACAGTAGATGTATAATCGGTTTGGAGTAATAGTTATTATAGGCTAGGTTTGAAACTGTACTCACTACAAAAAAATAGGAATATCTAAAGAATGTCATATGTAGGCATATCTATATAAAAGCTAGAAAAGAAACCCATATTTCTGCCATTCTCTTCTGTATAGTTGCTCAATTAAATTCAACTACCTCTCTAGATATAAATGTCAGAGAAGAATATGTTCAGTAAGGTATTACTGGGGTAGCCAACTTCTAGCTTTGAACAATGGCTGTTCTCCATCTTGTTAATAATCAGTCTCTAGTTAAAGTCCATTCAAACAGGCTGAGCAAATTGGGGTGGGGAGGGTGAGGACTCAGTGTGGAGAATATTTAACCTATCTTTTGTAAGATTAGTCTCTTTTGACTAATTCTCCATTGACATTCTCAGTTTATCTACAGGACTCACAATCCATATTTTCTATAGTTGAGTAACAGGATCCTTGGGTATATACTAAATACTAGGTAGTATTTTGGCTTGCCAGGGCATGGCAGTTTGGTTGAAAAGGCATTTGTTTCTCAACTGTGGCCTGTGTAAAGATTAAATTTATATCACTTTCTCAAGTAGCAACATCAGAGGTATCAGAGTAAATGGTGGATCTTTACAGTGACGCAGTCAGGAGTTTATTAACTGCCTTTTGGAAGTCAGTGTAAGAGTAAGTAGTGTTGATGGATTCAGTGCGGGTTGTTTCCTTAACTGTTTTAGTTAGCCAGCCACAGCAACAACCAGAAACACATGAATTGGGGATCTGTTTTAGGTATTCAGGTATGGGAGTGGCTCTACTCAATGTTCGGCTTAACTGTTTGGTGGCAAACTGTAGTGCTCCGTTTAGAGTGGCATAATCTCTAGAGAGCCGGCTGGGACTCATAAGGGGCTTTTGAAAAGGTGGGACTCCACAAGAGGCCAGAGGAGGCCATTCAGGAATTGGTTCCAGTTTGGGGACACAATGGGAGCAATGGGAGAGTCTTAGACCTATCTCTCGAAGTATATGGACTGGTGTGCTTGGATCCAAGAGTTTAGCATGATATAACCAGGAATTAGGATTTAAAGGTTTCCAAGTTGTAGAATATTTTAAAAGGCACTTAACCTGCCAGGCAAGACTCTCAAGAGGTGTTAAGTTGGGTACAATGTGGTCCTCTTCTTCAGAGGAATCCCATTCTTGCCCAGAACTCTCATTTAGATAACTAATGTTTTCTTCTTCTTCACTTTCTGATTCTGATAAGGGGTCAGGAGAGGGATTTCTGGGACCCATTGGAATAAAACCAGAGTGAAGAACCAGAAAAAAGTAATAATCTAAGCCAGCGGAACACTAACACTGGCAAATAGAAAGAGATGAAAAATCCTTTCACCAAGATTAATTTGTCTTTCAGTCCATTGCACACACAAAGAACGCCTCTGGCCCACAGCACTGTGCAGTTCTTCAAGCTTATGTTGTATATTCTTCACTTACAAAGAAGACATCTCAGTTCCTGGGACCAGTTCAGTGTGTAAAAGTGTTAGTCACTTACCAGTGGCACAGGTCACAGAGTATCTCCTTCAAATCCTGGCTACCCAAGAGGAGAAGGGGTCCTCATCTAGGCAAGCTGATTTTCTTAGCGTGGTCTCAATTAGTAGTGATACCTTGAAGGGATACTTTGTGTACTCTTGTTTTGTTGGCAGTGATATTTTATCTACTTGGTAACAAAAACAAGCTCAGTTGTTGCCTTAGTTGTCCTGATAAAGCAACTTTTGTGCCGGGGGAATGATGGAATGAGCTGTCAAGGACTCTGGTGTACAAGAATCCGATGTTTTCCACAGGTGATGCAAATGGCCTTGGGAACTGGTGATTTAGCTGTTGGACTATCTGGAAAGGGCCTTAGCCTGTGAATGAGAAGACTAGAGACATGACATTAAATCCTGAAAGCACTAAATAACATTATTGTTGGCTGGGCACAGTGGTTCACACCTGTAATCCCAGCACTTTGGGAGGTGGGGGCAAGAGGATTGCCTAAGCCCAGGAGTTTGAGACCAGCCTGGGCAACTTGGCAAGACCTCATTTCTACAATAAATCAAAAAATTAACCAGGCATGGTGGTGTGTGTCTGTAGTTCCAGCTACTTGGAAGGCTGAGGCAAAAGGACTGGCAAAGTCCAGCAGGTCGAGACTGTGGTAACCATAAGCATGCCACTGCATTCTAGCCGGGTGACAGAGTGACACTCTGACAAAAAAATAAAAAATAAAAAACCAAACCAAAGCAAACAAAATAAACCACCATTATTGTTCATCTAACTTTAGGGTATCTAAGAACATAGATGCTAAACAAGAAGCCTTATATAGAGTTTCCCTTTCTACCTCATAGGCTTTGGCTAATTTTCCTGTTGGGAATGGCTTGTACAATTACAAAACTGAGAAGAGGAGTTTGGGACCATTTTAGTTCTTTATTCATACATAATTGGCCAGTGTTTTTCCCTTTTTCTTTTCTTTTTTGAGACAGGGTCTCATTTTTTGCCCAGGCTAGAGTACAGTGGCTCACTGCAGCCTCGACCTCCTGGGCTCAAGTGATCCTTCTGTTTCAGCCTCCTGAGTAGCTGGGACTACAAGTGCACATCACCATTCCTGGCTAATTTTTTGGTAGAGACAAGGTCTTGCTATGTTGCCCAAGCTGGTTTTAAATTCCTAGGCTCAAGCTATCCGCCTGCCTCGGCCTCCCAAAGTGCTGGGATTACAGATGTGAATCACTGGGCTGGGCTTGGGCAAGTTTTTTTTTTTTTTAAAGTATACAGTTCTAGCCCAGAAAATTACTTTTGCAAAAGTAGATCCCTTATGACCCAATCTCCAAATAGAGAGCTATAAAAGATATCTTTTTTACCTTTAGAGGTGCTTGTTGGGATTAGTTTTAAGGGACTGTCTTGCTGGTAGAGCTGTTAGATGTTAGGACTCTTGCTGGGACCTCAAGGTTGTGGTCATATGAGCAACTTTATATAAGCTGTTCCAGAAAAAAGAAAAAAGCATGAAAATTGACCAGCTCTTTTTATGAAGATAATGAAAATTAATTTCAAATCTAGAAATGAGCCTAAAAAAGTACAAACTCATTTCACTTGTAAAAGTCCTAAATATTACTTAACGGAGTCCAAAAGTACATCAAAGAAAAACGGTATATGTTATAATCAAATAGAGTCTATCCCAGGAAAGCAAGAACAGCTTGACTTCAGAAAATTTATAAATATAACCAAAACTAAAGAGGAAAAAGATAATTTTATCAATTGTGAATATTTAACCTTTCTTAGTTACTATTTAACACCTATTTATACTTCAAAAAACAAACAAAACCCTTTCATCAAACTACACAGAGAAAGTAACTTTCTCAAGTTGGCAAAGGTTATCTACCAAAACTTAAAGCAAATATTATCGTAAATAAGATTAGATATAATTTCTTTACAAGCAAAATTAAGTGAAGATGACCATGTTGACTGATACTGTCTAACATAGTACTGAAAGTCCTAGTCGATGTTAAGAAAAATAAAAATGAAAGGTGTAAGAATTAGAAGAGAAGAGAAAAAACTATTAATTTACATATGATATGGTCATTTAATTAAAAAACAAACTTTTAAAGCTAATAAAAAAGCTCAGTAAATTCCTGAACTGAGAGTAACCTAAGAATATTCATTATTTACTTACACAGCATTTATTATTTGCCAGGTACTATTCTTGTAACTGCACAATTGTTAACTGATTTAAAATTTTCCTAACAGCCCCCCTACAAGGTAGGTATTTTTAATGTCTCCATCTTACATGAGAAGTAAGTTACCTGACCAAAGTCATACATCTAGTAAGTGATAGAGCCAGGGTTTGAACCTAGGTACTAATAACTTCTATACCAGCAATACTAACTAGAACATATATAAGCAAATTTCACAGAAGAGGGAAATGACACTAAACAAAACCCCTAAATCAATAAAGCATATAGGAACTAATCAATAATATACAATATCTAATAAAAAACAATAATTTAAAATACAGATATTCCATGCTCTTAGATAAACCAATAAATATCATAAAGATATCAACTTTCCCCACATTAATGTATACAATTTCAATACACGTTTTCAGAAACTCTATAAATGAACTTTAAAGTTTATATGGAAACTTTAAAGAATAAAATCCCACATAGCTGTTTAACAGAAGAGTACATGGGATCTTGCCCTTCAAGATATTAAAGCTTACTAATAAGTCACAGAAATTAAAATGGGGTGGAATCAGTGTAAGAATAAACAAATAGTCCAACAGAACAGAACTTAGAAACAGTGATATATAATTTGGGTCCGTAGTGTAAAATAAGGTTGGCACATAAATCAAGGAGGAATGGAAACATTTGTTACAGAATATTGGTGTAACTCACTCATTATATGAAGAAAAGTAAAACTGTGTACCTATATAATGACATATATAAAGGACTCATGATGGATCAAATACCGAAACGAAAATGGTAAAACTATAGGATTAACCAAACATAATGCAGAAGAGTATCTTTGTGATTTGAGGCCAGAGGAAGACTTCTTAAACAAAAAAAAACATGAAGCACAAGACCAAAACATGATAAATTCAATCATATCAAAATTAATCAGTTCTGGATTGAATTAAGGGACCAAGGAAAAAGTTAACTACAAATCAGTTTTTTCAAAGGTAGTAACTTCAATAAGAAATGAACAAAGGACAAAAATATACAATTTACAGAAGAGAAAATCAAGAGGCATTAACTGTATGATCACATTGTTATTATTTGTTCTTCTTTCTCACAACACTAAAAGCAAAGTCAGGAAACATGTAAGCTTTAAGGAAGTGAGACTATGATGTTTAAATTTAATTTAGCATTAAGAAATCTTCAGATTATAAAAAATACTGAATAAAAACATGAATCATTATAAAAGTGAATCGAAATATGGTTAGGCTGACCCCTGGTGGCCAGAGGCCTCATTCTTCAGCAATCAGTCTCTGGTGGTAAGATCACCAAACAAAATATAGTAAAGAAATACTAGAAACCTTACAAAGTAACAAAGGTAGCAAGCACCCAAAGCATAAAGAGCTAAGCAACTAAAGTCCACAAAATAAAAGAAATGCCACCAAATATTAGTTTGTTCTGATTTTTACTTTTACCAGTTTGCATTAAAAACAAATGGTATATGCAGTGGTTCTCAAGGTATAGAATAGTTCTGCGCTGTTCAATACTGTAGTCACTTGTGTCATACACCTACCCAGCACCTGAAATGTGGCTAGTGTAATAGCAAACTGTAAAGAGTTAGTAAGAAAAAAAAAGAATGTAACTTATATTGATCTCATGTTGAAATAATATTTTGGATATATATGGTTAAAAAGTGGAAGTCTTTTCTAGTTTTCTCTTTCACCAGCTTTTCATGCATTTTAGTTAGTGAGATTATTAATGCTACCTGTATATTCCATGCATCATCAGCACTCTATGCTTTTGCTCAGCTGATTATCATGAAATATCCTTCCTGCCTCTTCAGAAACAAGATACCTTGATAACTTCAAAATCACGGGCAACCCAAATGCTACCACATACAATACCTTAATTAGTATTTGGATACCTCCAAAGTTTCAGGCATTAAGGATGTGAAGCAGGAGAATGGACGAATAAATTATGGCATATTCATATAATATATATATATGTCTGTGCCTTAGTTTCTTCATATTAAAAGGAGATCAAAGTTCTCTTATAGGAGTTGTTTGTAAGGATTAAATGAAGTAATGTGCTTAGAACAGTGCCTGGCACATGAATAAGGTCAATAAAGTGCAAGTTACTAACATATCAATATGAATAAACCTCAACAATAATCCATATATTGGTTAAGACATGCAAAGTAGTACAATATACTCATTCAGGAATTTACTCCCACGTCACTCATGTATAAAAATTTGCGTGATAAACTTAACAGTAAACTCAGAGAATTCATTACTTCTTCGGAGGGAAGGTCATTCCAAAGATGAACGGCTTACAGGTGACTTTAGTAATGCTTTATTTCTTCAGCTGGTAGTAGGTTACCTGAGGCGTAGGGGAGGAAAAAGTTGGCTTCCCTCCACCCTGATAGATTCTTAGCCTGGGCTACAAATTAAGTTTGCCATAAGACAGATGAACAGAAACAAAACAAAACACTTAACTACATATGCAAGCGGGTCTCACAAGGGACAGATGATTGAAGCTTATATGGTCTCTCCGGCTACACAAGGGCTTGGGGCTTTCTGGGAGACGGCGACCACAATAAGTTGTGCAAAGGCGAGGAGAGGAAATACAAGGTGAAGAAAGGTCGTCTCCTTAAGCTTACAGCCTCTCGGGTGACAAAAGTCATCTCAACATTGCCCTCTCCCCGATACGGACACTTTGCTAAGGCGGATTTCTTATGTAGATGTAAACTTCCTCGACAAAAGAAAAGATTTTCAGAGCTATTCCTCAAGCTGCCTTCTCAGAATAACCAGCTCAAAAACACACCCGACAAGTGCATTTTGGGGTGGCATATCCTGGTCTCCCGCCGTCATGCTTTGGGGCGGTGCAACCCGAGCCCCAAGAGAGACTTTTGTTTCTGTCTGATACAATTTTTAAAAAAATGCTTCAAGACTTCGTTTCTGCTCGTCTCTCTCGGAACCACCACCCTAAAGACCCATCAGCTCGCGACTTCTCTTTTGTCGCACACGACGTGCCCCCGCACGCTTGTTAACTGGGCCTCCGCAGCGGTCCCTGAGAGCTGGAACTAAGGCTTGGAAAGCACCACTGCGTCTCCACTAGACCTCGAAGCGTCGCCCTCCTCGGAGGCAGCCGAGGGGCCAGCCCTCCCCGGCGCGCCCTTTCCTTCCCGACGTCTCTCGAAACGTGCCCCTCCTCTCGGCATCCCCGCCCCTTCAACCACAGCGGAGATCATGCCCCTCCGCAGATTTCCTGCTCTCACCCGTGGAGGTTTCTTCTTTCTCGCCTCGCGCCCGGCCACAAGACCCGGCCAGGCCTATCGCTACCAACCCGATCCCGGGAGCCGCACGACGGCTCCGCCCCGCTCAACCAGCCGACACCACTTCCGGCCGAGCCATCGGTCCGCCCCGCTCTCCCGGCCCGCACCACTTCCGGCCGAGTCAACGGTCCGTCCTCTTAGAAAGGCCACTTTCCTCCGGGAAAACGGCCGGACAGACCCTCCGCGCATGCGCCCAGACCGCGGGGGTGGGGTGGGCGGATGTCCCGCTTCCCGCTCTCGCCATCAAAAGTCTCGCGGTAGTTCCGCCTCCCGCGGGAGTTATTTGAACGTTCCCCAGGCGGGTTAGCGGGAGCCTTGAGTCGATTTTGCTGAGCGCTCTGCCGAGGGGCGCTCGGGCAGGACTCGTCCTGGCTAAGTCCCGCCGCCATGGAACCGGGAAAGAAGCTGCTGTCGACGAAGGAGGCCTTTCGACTGGCTCAGAAGCCGCACCAGAACCAGGCGAAGCTAGTGGGGGCGCTGAGCCGCGTCTACGGTCAGGTAAGCGCGGCCCCGCCCCAGGCCCAGCCTCCCCCAGGGGCCTTGCGTGGCCTTTGGACTCCAGCCTCGGTCGCCTTCGCGACCCGCTTCAGAGGAAAGTGAGATCCGGAGAGAGACGGCCGGCTAAGCCGAGGCCACCTGGGGTCAGAAAGGCCTCAAACCCGGGCGGACCGTTCATCGTTAGTCTGGCGTTGAACTGGGCGAGAGACCACCCCATCCCCCCTCACCTCCCGGGTCACCCTCGCAGCGGCCGTCACTTTAGTCCTCTCAGGGGTCACCAAATACCAAGTTGCACATGAGGACCTGTCCCTTCCCGTCCCCCTAAGTGCTGTCCGAGTGGAGCCCTGGAAAAAAGCATGGGACAGCGAATCTGGGTAAGATCCACGCATCTCGAGGTCCAAAAAGCTTGAGGACGTGAGATGCGACGTGGAAGTTCTGTTGACAAGAAGCGTCTGTGTGCCAATAAGGCCAAAGTGGGAGAAATAAGAGCGCCAGGGTAGATGTATTTTGACTAAGCTGGCACTAGAGGCATCTTGCGAACTCAAGGGTGTTGAAGAAAAGAAGAAAACCAAAGGCGTCTTCAGCTATCAAAATGCAAGCCTGCGTGCCTTCGGGGAAGCGCGTTGTGGCTTGGGAGAGAAGTTCACGCAGATGTGTTTTCCTTTCGCTGGTTTGGATGATTGAGGGTTTACGCAGTAGAGATTTGGGTGTGTCCGAGGGATGGCTGGCACTTGCAGCGGTTTTAGGGTGATGTTGGGATACAGGATGCTTGTCAATGCAGTCTGCGAAGGGCTCCTTTTGTCTTTCAGGTGAACGATAAAACAGGTTTTCACGAGGAGTTCGTCCATTACCTTAAATTCGCGATGGTGGTGTATAAACGCGAACCAGCTGTGGAGCGGGTGATCGAATTTGTGGCTAAGTTTGTGACTTCATTTCACCAGGGGAAGGTGGAAGATGAGGAGGAGGAACACGATGGTGGCATTTTAAACTATTTGTTTACTTTTCTCTTACAGGTACTGTGAAAGCTAGCACTTTGGGGAAGTGTTGTTCAACATCTTGCCACGCTAAAAGAGCCTTGGGAGTTTGTATGCGTTGCACAATTATGTTTCTAGTGATTAAGAAAATGCACACGAGTCTATCTTTTTTTTTATAGGAACTATTAGAACTATCGTTAAGATTAGAAGGTGGACTTCTAAAATAAGTCCCGTAGTAAATTTTTAATGATATATCCTTACAGCAGTTCTCACGTGTTTGATTTAAATTAGTTTTCCATTTTAGAAGTACCTACGAGAACTGTGCTCTAGTAACTTAGCAAAGACTTATTTCAGACTTTATTTTGAGACTGTAAGATAATCTATCTAGTATACATATGGATGAAGGTAACATTAGAGCGTCAAGTAATGAATTGTAATTTCTTGAATTCTGAACATATAGAGTTCAAATAGTATGGATTATTTAGGAATGGTATGTAACTATGAATCCTTTTTTGTTTCTGTTTTAGTCTCATGAAGCAAATAGCAGTGCAGTAAGATTTAGAGTGTGCCAGCTCATAAACAAGCTTTTGGGAAGTATGCCAGAAAATGCCCAGATTGATGATGATATGTTTGATAAAATTAATGAAGCCATGCTTATTAGATTAAAAGATAAGATTCCGAATGTGAGAATACAGGCAGTTCTGGCCCTTTCACGACTTCAGGATCCCAGAGATGATGAATGTCCGGTGGTTAATGGTATGTGTAGCTTCCAAATGTTTTTCCAGTTTTGTTGATTTTGCTAAATTCTCAGTAGTTTAATCTTTTTATTATGAACTAAACATATGGGAGAGTACAGGTAATGAATATCTGATAAAAATAATAAATAGCAAGTAGCAACCACCCGACTTAAAAAAAAAAATAGAACACCATCAGTACCATTGAAACCCGTTTGCATCCTACCCTATTGCATCTGTCTTCCTCTGTGGTAACTGTTATCCTGAATTTTAGGTAATTATTCTATTACTCTAAAAAAAAATTATTTTTTTGAGTCGGGGTCTCACTATGTTGCCCAGATTCATACAACAGAATGCCAGAATACTGTAAAAACAAAAACAAATGTTTCAACGTAGACGAATGTTACAAATAATCACAAAAATAGCATGACTTACACAGAATGACAGGAAAACTTAATTAAAAATTATTACCAGCCTGAGTAACATAGCAGGACCTCGTCTCTACAAAAAAAAAAAAAAAAATTGCCCTGGTGTGGCGGCATATGCCTATAGTCCCGGCTACTCAGGTGGCTGAGGAGGGAAAGCAAGGATTGCTTGAGCCCCAAGAATTCGAGTCTGGGTGACAGAGTGTGACCCCAACTCAAAAAGAGCAACAGAAATTCTAATGTCACAAGTTTAAATCTGCCATTATGATTTGAACTTTTTTGTTATTTAAAAAATCTTTCTCTACCTCTGGGGTCATGGTTGTAGTTTACTTTTCCATAGATACTGACGTATATGTTGAACATTCTGTTTCAGTGTTCTCTTTGTCTCCATTACATGTTGTAGAATCACTTTTGGTAAATTTTTGGTGGTAGATACTTTTTGGAATGAAAAGATACACATAATAATACTGTGTAAAACAGGTATTTTGATAGTCAACATGTATTTGATAGTAAAGATGGGGAAGATGTGAAAGTACAGATGAATAAGTTTAAACACAAGAAATGAGTTTGTCAGTAAGTAAAACCAGAAGTTATTTCTTTTTAGGACTCATTAAAAAAATAACAAGCCCTTATAAAAACATGGCTGTTTAAAATAAACTGCTTGCTATCCCAAACTTTCTCCTAAGCATTGAAGCGTAGCAAAGACATAATCTTAATGATAGATGGATTCTCCATATCTTTTAGGCCTATTTGTTTTCAATTTTAGTATTCAGGCCTCGTCCACTGACTAATTCTTTACTGTGTCCTTAGAAGAAAGTTGGAAAAAACCTTTAGCTAAAATTAAACCTGTAAGACCAAAAAGAAAAGAAAAAAAAAAATTGGTGTCTTTATCATATGAAAGGCTTTTTAAGATATCAAACTGTGGACTGTTTTATTATTTAACTATAGTATTTCTTTAGTATTAAAATGCATTGCTTTATTTTTAGCATATGCTACTTTGATTGAAAATGATTCAAATCCAGAAGTTAGGCGGGCAGTGTTATCATGTATTGCACCATCAGCAAAGACTTTGCCAAAAATTGTGGGGCGCACCAGGGATGTGAAAGAGGCTGTCAGAAAGCTGGCTTATCAGGTAAATAAGTCCAATATTTTTTGTAGGCATGTTCTTAAATGACAAGAAGCCATTTTCTTAAAGTACTTTTGAAAAATACTTGGCACGTAGTAATGATTTCTTTAATTGAGATTTTTATGGTAAGCATAGGTAATTTAGGTAGAATCTCTTTGTATTACCAGATACTATTTTTTGGTGATTCTGGGTAGTTTTCTAAGATGGCACTATTACTATTTATCAGATGCCTGAATTGTGTTGAGTTTAATGGCCATCTTTTTATTATTATCTTTTTAAAAAAGGTTTTAGCTGAAAAAGTTCATATGAAAGCGATGTCCATTGCTCAGAGAGTAATGCTTCTTCAACAAGGTCTTAATGACAGATCAGGTAAGATACCCATCTTTGTATGTAAAACTTTAGTAAATTTTGAGGTCAGACTTAATATAAGTTTAAGAAACAAATGTCATGAATTAGGTCAAGTAAGCCTGTCATTCCCATGAGCCTTGTGAAAGTATCTAGGTGTATTACACAGAAAACATTTCCTGGGGTTAAAGGACTTGGCATTTTGAAGTAGCAGAGCTTATTTCTTTCAACATTCCTGTTTTTTACAGATAGAGAAGCTATACTTAAATCTACAGAACTAATTCATGTCAGAACTGCTAGGACAAGATCTCTCTTTTTGCCCATTCCCTTTAAAAAAAAATTGCTATCCCCTTTATGTATACCTTGACATGAATGTGTTCTGTACATCAGAAACAACAAATTAGGAATTTCCTCGTATTTTTCCCTCTTGCCCGTTAAACTAGACTATCTGCTTATAGAAATGATATTTTAAAAATTGCCAACTCCCTTGAGAAGGCCAAGATGGTGCTACTGTGCTGTAGCAAGAAAATCAATTTGCCAGAGGACTAATGACTAGACATGCCTTAAAAGCTAAGAATAAGGTTTGTTCAGTGATGTATGCTTGTATAATTCACTACTGTAAATAGCAGTCGTGTAATAGATGAAGTTAGGCAACAAGTGAAATAATAGTTATTATATTATCTGGACTAATGCCTGAAGCCAAGTTGAACCCAAAGGAGAAGGAATATTTTTTTGTGTGTGGACTATGGTAGTGTTTGAGTATTTGGTGCTGCACCTTTTCCATTTTTATTTGGAAGTGACTATTACAGTGACTTTTGCAGTATCATTGTACTTGTTTTTCTTTAGTATGTTTAATTGTGCTTCTTAATTTCTACCTATTTATATTGTAATTATTGACTTTATGTTAATTAAAAGAATTCCAGGAAATGGAAGCTAGAGGGATCTTTTGTTCACTTATGTTTCAAATAACTCAACAGATGCTGTGAAACAAGCAACGAAGAAGCATCTTCTCCAAGGTTGGTTACGTTTCTCTGAAGGAAATATCTTAGAGTTACTTCATCGATTAGATGTGGAAAATTCTTCTGAAGTGGCAGTTTCTGTCCTCAGTGCCTTGTTTTCAATGACTCCTCTCAATGAACTTGTGGGAATCTGTAAAAACAGTGATGGCAGGTACATAAAGGATTCATTATTTGAAATGTAATGCTGATTAACTTCTACATTTAATTGGTTTTCCTTTATGACTTCAGATTATATTAATACCTTTTTTCTATTCCTCTTTTGTTTTCTTTACTCTGATGAATATTCTCTTCTTTTTTTACCCCCTCTGGTGTAAGAACTTATTATTTTATCATAGACATCTCCTTTAGCTGTGTTTTCCCCCCACAGTTTATTACTTTGACTTTTGCATTAGCCTACCATAAAATCCAACAGCATGCACCCGTTGTGTACATTTACTTATTGATTTCCTTTTTTCCCCCAGATTAGAAAATATAGCTTATTTAAAAGTAAATTAGAGAGGGAAAGAGAAGATTCATCTCCCCAAGGTAGGGGAGGGGGGATTCTTTTTTTTTTTTTATTCTAAGTTTCTTCATTCTTTTTATGTGGATAAGTTAATGACTTTATAATTAAAAGGATGGTGGTTTTAAAGCAAATCTGCTCCTGCTTTTGTACTCTGTTCAGTCTTTAACTGGATATAAAGATCATGCTTTCTTTTATTTTCTTCCTTTTAAATTAAGGAAATTGATTCCAGTGGAAACATTAACTCCTGAAATTGCTTTGTATTGGTGTGCCCTTTGTGAATATTTGAAATCCAAAGGAGATGAAGGTGAAGAATTTTTAGAACAGATTTTGCCAGAACCTGTAGTATATGCAGAGTATTTACTGAGGTAAAATTTTTTTCTTTTGGTTTGGACTGTGCTTGTGTTGCTGCATGTGTGAACCTCCCAGCCCCCTTCCTCAGAGTCATGCTTGATTGGGAATAAATTTAAAACCCCTTTTCTGGACATGCAGGGATAAATTACATAAGCATATGCATTGACTTTTTTTCTGAAGACTCTCCTGTGCTGGTCACACTGAAAGAGCAAAGTCAATATGCTTAGAGTTATTCCTCAAAACTAAGATGTGATTATGAACATTTCTCCATAAAGTTGATTAATGATGGTGTGTTACTTTTTGAAACTGGTTAGCAGACTTTCTGTGAAATGCCAGATAGTAGATAATTTAGTCTGTCTCTGTCACAGTGACTCATTTCTGCCATGGTATTTATTTATTTGAGTTGGGGTTTCACTGCTGCCCAGGCTGGAGTGCAGTGGTTTGATCACGGCTTACTATAGGCTCAGTCTCCCGAGCTCAGGCAGTCATCCTTCCACCTCAGTTTCCCAAGTAACTGGGACTACAGGCACATGCCATCGGGCTTCCTAAATTTTTTGTAGACATGAGGTCTTGCTGTGTTTCCTAGGCTGGTTTTTGAACTCCTGGGCTCAAGCAGTCTTCCCACCTTTTTCAAAGTGCTGGGATTACAGGTGTTACCCACTGTATCAGGCCTGCCATTGTAAAAGCAACCAGAGATGATGCAAATAAATGTATATGACTGTTTTTCAATAAAACCTTTATCAACCTTTATGAACACTAAAATTTGAGCTTTTTATAATATTCATGTGTAAGGAATACTTAAACAATTAAGGAAATTTTTATAATCATTTAAAATATAAACATTATTTTTAGCTAACCCTAACCACAGGTAGCAGGCCTGATATGATGCATGGGGTGTAGTTTTGCAATTCACTGTGGGCCTTCGTGGTTAGTCTTATTCGTTGAGAACTATCTGGCTTAGCCGGGCTTGGTGGCTCAGCCTGTAATCCCACGCCTTGGGAGGCTGAGGTGAGTGGATTGCCTGAGCCTGCAGGTTCGAGACCCGCCTGGGCAACTTGGTGAGACCTCATCTTTACAATAATTCAAAAATTAGCCAGGCATGGTAACGCACGCCTGTAGTTCCGGCTACTTGGAAGGCTGAGGTGAAAGGATCGCCGGAGCCCAGCAGGTCGAGGCTGCGATGGCCAGGAGCGGTCACTGCACTCCAGTCTGAGTGACAGAGTGAGACTCCAACTCAAAAAACAAAAAAAACCCGAAAACTATCTTTTTGTATTAAAGTTTTTTTCAAAATAAAGCTTAAAATTATTTGGGTTACTGTAATATCTAATTATTGCACTTTAAAATTACATGAGTAAGACAATGCATGCTTGTCAAAGCTCACTTACAGAAGTATATAGAATAAAAGTATGTAATTCCTTCTTTTATCTCCTATTTGCTTAATCCCATTGGATCTCCTTAGCATTAACACCTAAACAATTTTAGACGTGTGCTCAAATGTCTTCCTCAGCATTTATATACACTTTTTGAAATATACACAATAGGTTTCTTTAAATGTAGAGCATGACCTACATACTGTTTTCTTGGTTTTTATTTCCCATCTATTGATATCTGAGATTATTATACATTACCTATAAATGTGTTACAGTCCTAATGGCATATCATTCCATTGTAAGGTGGTAACATTTAGTTTATTCCTCTGTTGATAGACACTTAGGGTGTTCCTATATTTTATTGATGAAAGCAAAGGTGTGTTACGTTTTCTTGTACATATGTGTACTTTTGGAATTTTGGGGTGTTAATTCCCAGAAGTGGGATTGCTGTTGATAGATGTTGATGTTTTTAACTTTGTTTTCGATGAGTTTTTTTAAAAAGCTTTCATATAATGAGAATTATGGACCTAGATTCTCTTTGTATAAAATATAGTTTCTGCTTTTGGTTTATAATGGTCCCACATATATGTTAGGCAGCAAAGCTATGAATGCCTATGAATTTTCCATGCAAAATTCTAAATCTAAGATAAATTATGAGCCAGTATCATAAATAGCATATTTTAATGGCAATTATTATAGGCATTGTCATTCAATTAGGTAATTCATTATAATGCTATTTGGACCCTGTTGAAGTGTTTCCAAAGGAAGGCTTAAACAACTTAAAAAAAAAATTTATATAATCATTTTAAAATGTAAAAATTATTTTTAGCTTGCAATCTGTACCACCGGTAGCAGGCTGAATACGGTGCATAGTCTGAGACATAGTTTAATAATATGAGGGGGGGACGCAAAAAAACCTGGAATTAGCTTTTGGAAGGTGGGCTCCTTGTAGTATAGCCTGGATAAGTGTTCCAGGAACCCATTGGCATCAGTGTATCACTAGCATTGTTGTGAGAGGCTTTGTTTGGCTTCAGTGAATTTTTTTTGAGCGGGGGTAACTTATTTCATTGCATTTGCCCACTTGATGGGTGATTTGTGAGCACACCTGCCCACACCATGCTGAGTTATCAGCAGTTTTTGATAAAAAATGGCATGACTCTTGTGCCCCACTGTTACTATTCACCCGATCTTGCCCCAGCAACATTTTTTTGTTTTCCTGATGAAAAAAATTCTCAAAGGGAAACATTTTGCTGATGTGGAAAGGTGAAACAAAAAATGGCAGAAGCACTAACAGACATCAAAACTGATGAGTTCAAAAACTCAATAGGTGTATCGCACATGTAAGAAAAAATATGTAATTTTTAATAAATTCCTCTTTTTTTGGTCCCCCTCGTATGTAATTGATATATGTTTATAGAAGATAATATTAAATATTTAAATGGCATAAAAGAGAGGGACTCTAAGGACAGTTTCAAAAATTGATTGACATGTAAAGAGGTTGATTCCTCTCTAAAAGGTCAGGGATTAGCATTTCATTTGTCACTTAATCTCAGTTTTGAAATAAAGTAACTTTAATCAACTTTCTTATAGAGAGAAAAATTTTAAAAATTTTATTTTAGTCATTATTGAAAGAATGCTTAAGAAATAGAATGGTTTTCTTTTTGGAGCAGTGAGCCTCACTAGATAGTATTAATTTACTCAAGTACAGAAACTAAATTAAACTAAAAAATTGTTTCCTGATTATCTCAGGAATATGATTTCAGGCGATTTTGTTTATTTAGGCAGGAGATTCCTTGACTAAGAACTCTGATATGAAACCATTTCCTGATAAGAGGTGTTTACTTAGATCAGGGATATCAAATGAAGCTTATCAAGTTAAGGTAAAAGGAACACCTGTAAAATTTACAGAAAGCTGCCTTAAGTATATATTTTTGGAGAGACCCTTACAAAAACTTAGATCTCTACATTATAATAAATATCTTTTAAAATGATTAAGAGAAGATTTCATGGTAACTGAAATTGGTGGGTCAGTTTTAAGTTGTATTATGCGGTTGAAGTGTTTTTGTTTTTGTTTTTGTTTTGCGTCAGGGTTTCACTCTGTTGCCCAGGCTGGGGTGCAGCAGCACAATCACGGCTTACCACATCCTCGAATTTCTGGGCTCAAGGGAATGAATTCAAATAGTTGTTTAGTTAATCAGTTAAAGATCCAACTGGGTGCAGTGGCTCATGCCCATCATTCTAGCACCTTGGAAGGTTGATGTGGGAGTACCACTTGATCCCAGGAATTCAAGACCAGCCTGGGCAACATAACGAGATGCTATCTCTATAAAGATTTTTTTTTTTTTTTTTTTAATTTTTTTAAATTATGGTATTATGGGGTACAGTTAGGGGTTAGGCATACAAAAATGCTTCGTTCAGGCACCCTTGATGATAAGAGGTGTCTCCCCATCCCCAGACAGATATTTATCACCATTAAT